>WTXG01000088.1:0-145214 GCA_022496185.1 Multifurca ochricompacta
GCCAATGGGAAGAGATCAGGCAATCGGCCAATGAGAACCTGCTGAAGGCGCAAAAGACCCTGTCAGAGAAACCCTCGAAGTTCACACCTTATCAGACCAATGACTTGGTATGGCTCGAAGGGAAGAACATCCGTACGTCACATCCAACGGCCAAGTTAGCACCCCAACGACATGGACCCTTCAAAATAACACGGAAGCTGTCAGATGTGTCATACAAGCTTGAACTTCCACCCACGTGGAGGATCCACCCAGTCTTCCACGCCAGACTTCTGACACCATATAAGGAAACACCCCTGCATGGGGAAAACTTCCCAAGGCCCCTTCCAGAACTGATTGATGGAGAAGCGGAATGGGAAGTGGATCAGATTCTAGATTCCATACGTAAAGGCCGAGGGTGCAAACTGCATTACCTTGTCAAGTGGAAGGGATTCCCAGACTCTGACAACTCGTGGGAACCAGCCGGGAATATCTTTGCCCCGGTCCTTATCTTGGAGTTCCATGCCCGACACCCAGAAGTGCCCAAGAACACTTAAAAAGAGCAGTCCTAGACCCCAACTAAATTCCCCAGTATATGCTCCCTCAGCAACATCCTACCTCTGAACACTCTATTATGTCTTTCATCGCTGCCAACGCCGCTGTCGACGCCTTCACCGCCACCACAGTGGTCGTCGAGAGCTTTCCCTCTGCCCATCCCTCCACACGTCCCTCCTCACCTATCGACTATGAGGCCGCAGAAGCCCAAGTCAAAAGACAATCCCCAAATCCCAATGATGACTTTGACCACAGCGAAGAGCCGCACCCAAACGACCTCTTGGGTATGGAATTAGATGACGAGGTCCCAGAGTTTCCATTCATTGCTAACAACCCCAACTCCTCCATGTATTTCCCCCTGGAGATTACAATGGCCAATGGGACAACTGCCATTGCCAAGTATATCTTTTACACGAATGGAGGAATGGATGTGGCTGGGTGCATGAAGAAGGATGGCCCCGTTTATGGGGCTCCTGTTTATTTGGAGGAAAGGTATACTGGACGCCTCCATCACACGATGACCAACAAGCAACTAGGGCACTTGGCTGCCGAAGACACACGAGCCTTTGCCATTGATGAAGTACTCAATGACATGCGGCTTCTGCGCCTCAAGGCTGAGGTCATGAGGCTGCGGAAGAACCTGACGCTCTGTTCCACGCTTAACAAACAGTACAAGGAGCACGCAAAGATGATGGTGAGGCTGACGAATGGGATGTTCCAGATAGAGCAGGAGTTGGTGGAGATTCGAAAGAGATTGGAGTTAGGGGACGCGTATCAAACCATTGCTGAAAGGTACGCCGACACTTATGCACGGCCTCTCCCCCCACGATCCTTGGGCGCGGCCCCTGTGCTGCTGCCTAACCAATTCGAGATGCCATGCATGCATGAGAATCCCCGTGGTGAAACATGCTGGCGCTGTGATAGCAAGTACCACATCAGCTGGAACTGCCCACTCAACCGCAAGTGGTGCCGCCATTGTCGCAGCAACCTGCATTGGAGCCGATTCTGCATCTTTCGCTGAGTAGGAGTCGCTCCAACGATCAGCAACCCATCCGCATGGTGTGGCAAGTGCCTCCGACATAACACAGGACACCGCGAATTGGATTGTCTGATTCACAACCTCTGCCACTCCTGTGGGCAATGTGGCCCTTATGGGTTCCTCTGTACTCACCAATGTCCACAAGATTCGGACAAGGAGAATTACACACTGGATGATCGTAATGTAGCGGATGACTATCTGGATTTGGTACAGGATGATGACGGTACGAGTCATTTCTAGCCGGGTCTGCTAGAACCAGAAGGGGGGGTGATGTTACAAACCCTGCCGAGCAACCCCGTTTTCTTCACCCTTCCCAACGATGACCCCTCCTTACCACCTACCCTACACTTCATGATCACATCACCATCCTGGGATCCATCATGTGCTCTCCTCCCATCCCTGTGACCCCCGTTGTACTTGTTGACTCATTGTTTACCTATGCTTGACCTTTATCTTGTTATCTCTTATCCCCTTATCTTTACGACCGGACACTTACTTAATACCCTATCAGAAGCCAGGCTTTACACCCTCCACTTTAGTATATTTGGGCCCACCTGACCCCGTTATCCTTATCTCATTGGCACCCGTTTACTTACGTATATAAGTCTGCTGTAGCTACCTTGTAGACCTCAGACTCGACTTATTGAATACATCGGTGCCTGTCTTCTGGACATCCCCTTTGAACCCTTGACTCGTTCGTCTCAGTGCTTCTGGCACTTTCTGCTCAACATTGTCTCAAGGCGCAGCCCTTCTGACTTTGACTCACCTCACCCGAACTCCAAGGAGCCTTATTGGTTCCTTACCTGAACTCGCAGACTGAGCTGTCACACAAGTCATGTGGAACGTCCCGCATCGGACATAACACCCTTGCCTTCCTGTCCAAGTCCATGCTGGATGCTGAACACAACTATGACATCCATGACAAAGAACTTCTTGCCATTGTTCGTGCTCTGGACACCTGGAGACACTACCTTGAGGGTGCAGCCCTTCCCTTTGAGGTGTGGACTGACCACAACAACCTGACTTACTTCTGCTCCAAGCAAAAACTCTCCTGCCACCAAGCATGGTGGGCCCTTGAACTGTCTCAGTACAACTTCACCATTGTTCACAAACCTGGCTCTTTCAACAAATCTGATGCTCTGTCCTGGTGTCCAGACCATAAAGAGGGGATAGAGCATGATAATGATGAATGCATACTCTTGGACTCTAAGTTTTTTCACATTCAGGCCATGAAAACCACAGTCACTGTTACGTTCGAAGCTCAGTTCGCTGGTCCAAAGTCCAATAGTTCGGGAGGCAAGGCAGTTACTCAGTGCGCAGCTCAAGTAAAGAGGAGAGAGGGTGATATTCCGGGTCACAGAGCTATGTAGATCACAAAAGCTCAAGACTAAGGAATATAGCTTGAGCGTATGGCAACTTAAATAGGAGTGGAAGAGGATGATGTTATTATGTTAAGGGTGCTGCTAAGGTTTGAGGCTAGTAAGAGTAAAGGAGGAGAAAAAGTCGTACGTTGCAGTATCGTACGTTTCTGTCTGTATAGCATGGGGAGAGGTATCGTGTTAGGTATTGTAACAGTCACAACAACTCATGACTCCACCCTACACCACAGAATCAAAGACTGCCAAGACCATGACGATGAAGTCACCCAAGCCCTGACCACCATCTTGCACAATGGTCCATGCTCCCTTGCCAAAGGACTGGAGGACTGGAACCTAGAGAATGGCCTAATCCTACATAAAGGCCAAGTCTACATCCCCAAGTCCCAAGAACTATGAAGAGACATTGTAAAATTACATCATGACTCCATTGCAACAGGACATCCAGGCAGATGGAAGACCTATGAACTAGTATCATGAGAGTTTTGGTGGCCAGGGATGTCCTCCTTTGTCAAAGAATATGTGGATGGATGTGCCACCTGCCAAGAAACCAAAGTTCAACCTCAACTACCCATCCCTTTGCAACCCAACCAAGTTCCAGCTTGAGTATGGGGAACAATCACCATGGACTTTATCACAGACTTACCCCTGTCTCAGTCATATGACTCCCTATTTGTGGTGGTGGACTGGTTCAGTAAAGCCACCATCATTGTTCCTTGCACCAAAGATATCACTGCCCCAGAAACCTCCAAATTATTCCTTGAACATGTATGTATTAAACAATCATGCTGCTGGTTATACTAACTGTGGTTAGTAGCATGTTAGGCTAGAAAGACAAGTATACTTCAGAGGTTTGAAGAAACTCTGTATTACTATTCTACTGACCTAGAAAGACAAGTATCTACAAGAGATGTTAGTCAAAGGTAAGATAGAAAGTATAGTAGAACTTACACTTCAGAGGTTTGAAGAAACTCTGAAGTGAAAGAGATGAAACAGACACCCTTATATACCCCAAAGGATCATCTGTGTGCACTGGGAATAAGTCCACAAGTGCTGGACAATAAACAAGAGGGATAAAGGCCATTGGCCAGAGAGAAATCATGTGCTTACTGTGCATTACTAAGTACATCACTAATCAGCTGAGTAAGGTGAGAAAGAAATGTAATAAAGATATTGTAAAAAGTCTGAAACTCTGGAACCTAATCTAATCTTATCTGCAGCTAAAGTGAAACTTAGATGCCTGAAGCATCTCCAGACACGTACTGTGTCAACAGTATGGAGACACACTGGCCTCCCAGACCAAGTCATCTCTGATTGAGGCCCCCAGTTTGCATCCAAAGTCATGAAGGAAATGTGGAGCAAGTTAGGAGTACAATCATCCTTGAGCACTGCCTATCACCCCCAGACTGATGGAGAGACTGAACAAGTCAACCAAGAACTAGTGTTACAAACCCTGCTACATCATCTTGTCTCCTTTTTCCTTCCCACATGATGTGTTGTTTGGCCCTGTTTGTCCCTTGTTGATCATGTTATGACCCCTTTGTACATATTTGTTCCTTATCTTTGACTGAGGCTGTGCTTATCTCTGACTCATACTTTACACAAGAACTCTTACATATTTTCCCACCAGAATTGCAACTATACCGGATTCATCTACATATATTCTCACCTGGCCCACCCTGACTCTGTTCTTCATACAGATAGATTATGACTTTGTTGATACACCTAGTACAATACTCTGATTCAGACTCTGACTCTGTTACATATATAAGACCTACGTAGATAGCCCTGTATGGCTCAGACTTGACTTCTTAATCGACTTGGTGCATTACCTTCTGGGTGATCTCTAAGACCTGACCTCTGAATCATCTCAGTGCTTCTGGCACTCTTCCACTCAACAATACTAAGGGATTAGCTCCTTGGTATTGACTTCTCACCCAATCTCTGTGTACTTGGAAGACAGTGCACACCTGACTTCATAGTTTTGCTACATGACTTGTCACATGTCATGCTGAATGCCCACACCAGGCATTACATTAAGTCAAGTCTCCTCCCACTGTGGCTTCATCTAGTTGAAGCCAGACTTTGCACAATGAAGAACTCATCAACCACTGAGACAAGGATAATCTTTCACAACAAGTCCTTGGCTCTGCTGTCTGGAAAGATTTTGAAACCAAGTTTGGATACTACATCTATCACAATGATCAGTACCAGCCAGTTGAATATGACAAACAGAAATGGGTCTGGTACTGTATCCATCACTCTAGAAGCCATCATTCCTGGGTCACCACAGGACCTGCCCCACCAGAGTATGGCTTAGGACCCTGGAGAGAAAATCCTCCAGCCATCGTCACTGATTCAGAACCCAAAGAATATATTGAAGAAAGCAGCAAAGATGCACAAGTCATAGCCACTAGTTTTACGGCTCAGACAGTTGCACCTGAGAGCACTACATTCAGAACATCTGCTTTAGTCTCTCCACAGATCACATGACAAACCTCAGACACCCCAACTATCACTTACCCAACCATGTTGACCATCACTGCACAATTGCCAGACCCTGCTCCAGTTGTCCCCACTCCAAACCTCCCTCCCCCATCAGGATGCCTTACGGGAGTCCTGCCAATGATGTTCACTGGCAATCATTCTCAAAGCAAAAAGTTCATGCTTGAGTTTGAGACATTTAAAAACTTTAACCACAATGTCCCACAAATAGTGAACCCTTTTCAACACACCAACCTCTTCCTCTCGCTCATTAGAGGGGATGCTGTCAATGATTGGACAATGGAGCAGATTGAATGGCTGAACAATAGGATCACAGCTGGAACCAGAACCACAGATGAGGATCTGTGGGATATCATGGTGCAAAGATTTAAAGATGCCTTTACAGATGGGCAGGCCAAGCAGAAGGCTGCCAGAGAACTGAAATCTCTGAAGATGGAGAGAGGGGATTTGGATGGATATGTAGCCAAATTTCGCAACTTGGCTAAATGAGCAGAGTATGATGTGAATGAAGAGGCAATGCTTGACCTCTTCTCCCAGGGATTACCCAACCCCCTGGTGAAAAACATCATCCAATTCCATCACCCCAAATCATGGAGCCAATGGACAAACACTGCCAGGAGACTGTTGACATGGGACGTGTCTGGAGATGCTTCAGGCATCTGAGGATCGCTTTAGCTGTAGATAAGATTAGATTAGGTTCCGGAGTTTCGGACTTTTTACAATATCTTTATTACATTTCTTTCTCACCTTACTCAGCTGATTAGTGATGTCCTTAGTAATGCACAGTAAGCACATGATGTCACAGTTAGGTGCGACACTGTGTCGAATGTCGATCAGGAGCTGGCCTCTGACAAGATATATCAAGGTCAAGTCAAGACTCCAAGTCAATAATAGAGTCAAGTCGGTTCAAGCCCCCAACAAAGTCGATAGGGCATGCGCGAGAGTCGAAGTCAATGGCGGAGACACTCAGTCCCGCAACAAGTTCAGTAGGATCAAAGGCTCTCCAAGTCGCGTCTTGGAGAGTTCAAGTGGAGTTCTTTCACAGAGAGGGAGAGTTCAAAGAGGTCTAATGCACCTTGGATTGAACACAAGAGAACAGACTTAGGTCTGTCTCTTCTACTTTACTGTGCTTTAAATACAGGTAGATCTAGCTATGTCATAGTAAATGGAAAGTTCTAGTACTATGATGTATTATCTACTGGTTGCGCAATAGAACTGGCTAGAACTAAGGAGAACATGGAGGGGTTGAGCCCTCAGTAAGCAAACAGTAAGTAGCGTTTCAGAACAACAAGTCCGTCTCAGTCATCAGTCAGCCATGTCACCTTTGTCAGTCCAAATTCTGTCACACATGATATCTCTTTGGCCAATGGCCTTTATCCCTCTCTGTTTATTGTCCGGCACTTGTGGACTTATTCCCAGTGCGCACAGACCATTTCCCCTGGCCCCCATGGGTATATAAGGGTGTCTGTTTCATCTCTTCCACTTCAGAGTTTCTTCTACCTCTGAAGTGTAAGTTCTACTATACTTTCTACCATACCTTTGACTAACCATCTCTTGTAGATACTTGTTTTTCTAGGTCAGTAGAATAGTAATATAGAGTTTCTTCTACCTCTGAAGTATACTTGTTTTTCTAGCCTCACCGCTACTAACCACAGTCAGTATAACCAGCAGCATGATTGTTTGACAGGTTATGGGCCCTGCCGCTCATACTGACTGTTCATATTCCCTTTGTTCATAAACAGCCCAACTCGCTTTACGCACACAAGCTCAAAAAAGCTTCAAAGTTTTTTCCCACCAGCTTTCTCCAGTGAGCTTTCTTATTTACCGTCTGTGCACCTTAACACCCCACAGGATGACGCAGTTTACTGCTCATCCTGAACTGTTTGGCTAGCCCTTCGGGGTTCTTGCAAAAGGTGACGAGGGACCCTAAGCGGGTGAAACACCTTAAGCTCCTTGAGTGCGCACTAGGTATTAGTAATTTCTTAGTTGTAGCTGGGTTTTCGTCCCATAGATAGTCTTAGTAGGCCTATAGCCAGAAGCTTGTGGCTTTAAGTCCAGTTAATGCTTGGCTCGATCCGTAAGCCAGGTTTAGTGACCTGCAGGTAGAGTTTAGGGTCTAGAACAAGGCATGGGTAGTCACTCCCATGACGCTTGGGCTCGATACAAGTAGGCTGCACTACTATAGTCTTTACATAGTAGCTAGAAGGTTTTGTCTCTGGGCAGGAGCATTCACTGCCATGTTGTGGGGGTTCGCCCCACCAGAGGAAACCTAATAGTCTACTTAGTCATGGCCCCAATCATCTAGGGCTTAATCATGGACTCCACCACCAGCATTAGAGGAAGGGCTATACACCCTTTGTCTCTAATGGAACTTGCGGTTGGCTCCTCCATGACATGACTCCCAGTCCTGATTACACTAGACACTCTGGCTAGTCTACCAGAGCTTATGTCTGGTTGCAGGATTGCATTAGACAGCTTTACTATACCTAGAAAGTTGCACAACAAAGGTGGGACCTTCTTAGGTTTCGAAGCATAGCACCACAGTGTGGGGTGGCACTCTTAAGCGAGACCTGGGCACTGGTTCTAACTGCTCCTTGGAACCAGGAACACATATAACATCTCACAATGCCATCCTCTATTGTCTTCCCTCCCTCCTCCAAGATGGAACACCTTGATGGCTCAAACTGGCAGGTTTGGTCTGCCAACTTCAATGCGCTCCTGAGGATGAATGGGCTCAGAAGGCACATAATTATGCCTTACCCTGATATGCCCCTCCTCCCTGGGGACAAGGAGGAAAAGGAGAAGATGCAGAAAGAAGTAGTTGACCCCATCCTTAGGGAATGGATGGCGGAAGAGGAAATGCTTATCGGCCTCCTCTTTCTTAATGTAACCCAAGAGGTCTACTCCCAAGTAGCCTCTGATGCCAATTATCCTTCTCTTAGTGAGAAGTATAATAAGTTGGAGCAGCTATATGGCTCTGTAGGTAGCATGGCCACATATAATTTGTGGCTTGCCCTGGTGTCCTTCCGTCTTGATGAAGGACAGACATTTAGAACTCAATTACAAAAAGTTCTAGATGCCAGGAGTACCCTTAGGGAGAATGGGATGGAGGTCAATGACCTCCAGATGAGCTTCATTTTGTTGAAAGCTCTCCCAGACTCCTACAGTGCCATCGCTGGCTCTATACTGGCCTCTGGCGACCCAGAGTGACTTTCTCCTCAAGACCTTGTGCAGAGGTTCCTAAATGAGGAAAGTTGCCTGGCTGGTCCATCGGGAAGTGGTAGTGCAGTCCTGTCTAAGGCTGCACCTGTCAAATCAAAACAAAAAAATACAAATTTATCACCACTTCCCGCTGCTGCCCCTGGTTCACAAGGGGTGGTCTGCTTCTATTGCCAAAAGCCTGGACACAAGTCCAATGCTTGCGCAAAGAAGAAGAAGGACCTGGAGAATGCCAAAAAGGGCAAGGCAGGGAACAAGAAGAGGGCTGAGGCCCAAAATGTACATACTATAGCCACCGTAGTTAATGGTAGTGGCAAAATAGAGGAGGTGCAAGAAGCACCTCGCATTTGCCTTTATGTTCACACCTATAATCTGGACATCAACTCAGAATACTGGATGCTTGACAGTGGAGCAACTGCACATTTCAGTCCCAACCTTGAAGACTTCAATACATATGAAGTCAACAGAACCCATGAAGTATCATTAGGTGACAACTCCATAGTCAAAACAAGTGGAGTTGGCACTGTGATCATCAGGACTGATCGAGGTTTCGACTTGGAATTGAGCAATGTACTCCACATGCCTGGAGGACATAAAATACTCTCTGCCAGTGCCCTAGTAGAAAAAGGGGCAACTGTGTTCTTTGATAACAAGAAGGCAACAATTAAATATGGCGATAATATCATAGCGGAAGCATGGAAGTTTGGCAAATTGTATTGGGTACTAGGCAAACACGTCCTAAGTAGTATCCATACATCTGCATCTGCCTCACTAGAAATCTGGCATCAAAGAATGGGCCACATGTCTAAAGAAGCCCTGAAAAAATATGCTCCTGAGGTGGTTAAAGGCCTCAAAATTAGTAATAGCCAAGTGGAAGACAAGCCATGTTATGGCTGTGAAATGGGCAAGTCCCATTGTCTTCCATTTCCCCCATCTTCAAAGCGTGCATCAGCCCCCCTTGAGATCCTTCACAGTGATCTCGTAGGTCCCTTGCAGTGCAGTTCGATACAAGGGAATCTGTACTTTGCCACCTTCTTGGACGACTTTAGCAGATATGCTTTAATCGTTCCAATGAAGTCCAAAGATCTGTTTGTTGAGACAGACCCAAAGCCACCGGATCAACCCGAGTGGCATTACCGCCATGCATGCTTGTGGCGTGCTTTGACTGATTGATAAAGGACAATCCACAAACACTCTTTATTCTCTCTTGTGACTGTAGGACAATGGACTTAGATAGTATTGTTCTACAAACTAGGATTACACTCTCTTTTAGTATTTAAGGACATCCCTTCGTGTAGTTGTCACTTCAGTTTTAACCAACTAAACTGAATTATCACTACTAAACTAGGTAGCACTTATCTAACTCGCTGCTGCTCAAATCAACAGGTTATGGGCCCTGGCCGTATCTAATCTAATCCAGAAGAAGATCCACCCAAGATTACACAAGCTCCCTTCCCCTCTACACACACTGTTTTTCTCTCACTCAAAAGGCGAGCCTCTGTTCCATGTCTATCACGATCTCATCTCCCCAGTCCCTGGAACTGGTGGACTGATGTAGACTGGGCCCCTAATCAGGGCTTCCCACGAGCCATGCGATGGAGCGTGGCAACGCTGAAGCACGCGTGAGTACTCTCTTGGGCCCTTTGACAGACCAAGAGGCTGGATCCTTAGTGGATTCAGGGCACACAGTTGATACATCAGAGATTGATCGGATCTTCACTATCTGGGTCTAACTGCTCCGCTCACCCAGATTGGCAAATTACTAAGCAGCACTATGGCCCCCTCTTTTTCCTTTCCCCCTTCTGCCGCGATCGAGGTCCTTGACGGATCTAACTGGTCCACTTGGTCATCACACATGATGGCCCTGTTCCGAATGAATGGCGTCCGAGATCATCTAACTGAAGACAAGCCCAGCACACCCTCAGCCAACTGGAACACCTTGGAAGGTGTTCTCCAAGGCATCCTTGAACTTTACACTCAGAAGGATGTCTGGCAGACCGTCTCGGACAACAAATTATATGCCACCTGCAAGGACAAGTGGGACCAGCTCAAGAAAGTATACAGAGGCATTGGATCTATGTCTGCGTTCAACACATGGGTCACGCTCACTAGCACTGCGCTCAACGACTTGTCTCCCATGCTTCCTCAGTTGCAGAAGTTAAACGATGCACGCGTTACTCTCAAAAACAATGAGATGGAGATTTCAGATCTCCAATTTTGCTTCATCCTCATCAAGGCACTGCCAGACTCATACTCGGCGGTCGCGTCTACCATCTTAGCTACCGGAGCACCGGCAGACCTTTCCCCACTAACCATACAAGAGCGTATCATAAATGAGGAAGGTCGACGGTCCGGTTCCTCCGCCACACTCAACAAGTCTGTGCCTGTCAAAAAGCCTGATAACAAAGACAAGAAGGCTACAAAATGCTTCTACTGTCAGAAAAAGGGGCATCGGATTTCCGAGTGCAGGAAGAAGAAGAAGGATGAGGAGGACAAAAAGGCAGCAGAGTCTGGGCAAAACAAGGCAGTTAACGCACATCTAGCCACAACATTGGCATCTATTGTAGAAGTTACCGATGACACTAATGATATCCGCGTTTCTTTGTATGCTGCCACCCGATCTCACTGGATGATGGACTCCAGCACAATGCATCACATAACCCTGCACCGATCTGACTTCACAGAGTATGCACCCATGAACGGGACTGTCCGCCTAGGCGACAACTCCAACGTCAAACAAATCGGTGTCAGGAAGGTGGTCTTCAAAACCACTCTTGGGAGTCGAGATTCTGAGGTTACCCTGAATAACATTCTTCACATTCCAGATGTTCGGACGCGCTTCATCTCTATGTGCACT
This sequence comes from Multifurca ochricompacta, assembly GCA_022496185.1. NCBI lineage: Eukaryota > Fungi > Basidiomycota > Agaricomycetes > Russulales > Russulaceae > Multifurca > Multifurca ochricompacta. The sequence continues at coordinate 11,528 of WTXG01000088.1, forward strand.
CTTGCACAAAGGGGTGCTCAGATCTCATTCACTGATAAGTTTTTCACTATCATGGTACAAAACCAGAAAATCGCGCAAGGGTACCTGGAGGACAACCTCTATTGGCTGAATGCCTCCATCTCCGCCCTTCACGCGCACACACACACGTCTCATCCTATTGACCTTTGGCATCGCCGTATGGGGCACATGTCTTACAACACCCTCAAACAGTATCATTCTTCCATAAAAGGAATCTCGCTTGATGCTTCGATCATCTCCGACCAGTCGCCATGTCCTGGGTGTGAATTTGGGAAACAGTCGCGGCTACCCTTTTCGGTCTCTCACAAGCGCTCAGATCGGTGTCTACAAATTGTTCACAGCGATCTAGCCGGCCCATGCAGAAACAGTCTCTCCAAGGCGCGCTTTACATCGCAACGTTTGTCAATGACTATTCCAGACATGGGGTAGTGTACTTTCTCTGAAGCAAAGATCAGCTTGCCCCGTGTTCAAAAAGTTCCTCTCCTGGGCTGAGACCCAGACAACTGAGAAACTGCTTACGCTGCATTCTGACCGCGGGGGGGAGTTCTTATCAGGCACCGTGAGAACTGTACTGGACCAAAAGGGGATGAACATAAGTTAACAATGCCAGGTTCGCTGCAACAAAACGGCATAGCTGAGCGATGGAATCGAACCATCATGGACAAAGCGCGGGCGATGCTACATGGCGCTGGCTTGTCCCTCGGCTTCTGGGAGCTGGCAGTGGATACTGCCGTTCACACTTACAATAGGACTCCCAGCAGAACGATAGGTTGGCGCACGCCACATGAGCTCTGGAGTGGTGGTCATGCTCCAGATGTCTCATATTTCTGAGTCTTTGGCTGTAAGGCATATGTACACGTGCCTGAGAACAAGCGTAAGAAGCTCGATCCGCGATCAGTTGAGATGACGCTTGTAGGGTATGAGCCAGGTTCTAAGGGTTACCAGTTCTGGAATTGACATACCCAATCAATAGCTCTGTCATGCGATGTAGCGTTCGACGAGAGTTCCTTTCCTTTTCAGGAGAGCAGCCAGCCATCTGCCTCGCCCGCACAACCCCCGGTCCTTGAAGGACCACTGGCCGTCACTGTCCCCATGTCCTCCGCTATCCCAGCAATCGCTTCCGGAGTGGCCGCTCTGCCAAGGACGCCATCTCCACCAGCTACCTCACAACGCCTTTCAGGTCCTGAACCCGAAGTCTTAGATGCTTCCCCCACTTATGCACCCACTTCCCGTATTCTCCGGTCCCGACGTTGCGCAGACTCCACCTCGGAGGATCTCCCGCGGCTGCGGCCAAACCCTCGGCGAAACCCTCATTACTACAACGAGGACAATGCCACACTTGATGCAAACGGGAGACTGGGTCACACGGCACTTCTCGCAGCTGCCGCTTATCAAATCATTGACTTTTAGGGAGGCTATGAACTCGGAGTTCCCGATGAATGGCAAGATGCCTGTCAATATGAGATCGACGCGCTTGCCAAGAACGGCACCTGGACCTTGGTCGATTTACCCTGCGGCCGGAAACCCTCAAATCTAAATGGGTATTCAAGCGCAAAGCCAATGGACGCTTTCGCAGCGTTTGGTAGCTAAGGGATTTACGCAGATACAGGGGATTGATTACGATGAAACCTTCTCACCAGTTGCCCGGTTTGAGTCGTTGAGACTCTTGCTAGCATTGGCCGCGCTAGAGGATTGGGAGATCCATCAAATGGACGTCAAGTCGGCGTTCCTTAACGGGTTACTGGATGAAGAGATCTATATGGAGCAACCACAAGGTTTCATCAGCTCCGGCCAGGAGAACAAGGTTTGTCTCCTCAAAAAGGCAATTTACGGCCTCAAGCAAGCCTCACGCGCATGGAACTTACAATTCCATGGAGTTCTATTGGAGCTTGGCTTCACGCGCACCTACTCCGATGCGGGAGTTTACGTGTTTCATCGCCAAGACGGGGAGGGTACAGTAATTATCATCCTCTATGTCGATGACATCACACTTCTAGGCGACTCTGCCCAAGAGATAACCAAGATCAAGTCCACATTATCTAAGCGCTATGATATGACAGACTTAGGCGAAATCGACTCTTATCTCGGAGTCCGGATCACTCGCGATCGTTCACTCAAACGCTTGGACATTGACCAATCAAGGTACATCTTAGAGATCGTCGAACGCTTTGGGATGGCGGATGCGAACCCCGCACGCACTCCACTTCCCGCTGGTGCTGAGGCACACCTGGTAAAGCACACTGCGCAGGCAACACCCTCTGAAATCAAGCAATACCAGCAGATCATAGGCAGTCTCCTGTACGTGCAAATCGGGACTCGCCCAGACATTTCTTTTGCAGTCGCGCGGCTAGCTCAGTATGCCGCAAACCCTTCACCCCAACACCTCCGTCTTGCCAAGTACGTTCTCGCCTACCTCAAAGGTACAGCAGACCTTCGGCTTCGCTACGATGGAGCGCGCGGAGATGGCCTTGTTGGCTACTCGGACTCTAGTCTTGGAGACGACGCAGACGACTACCATTCCACCTCGGGCTACGTTTTCCTTCTCGCCGATGCCGCTATCTCTTGGACATCACGCAAGCAGAAGACAGTGGCTCAAAGCACCACACACGCCGAATACATGGCGATGGCCGACGCGGCCAACCAAGCCGCCTGGTACCACAGTTTCCTCTCGGAGATCGGCTACGACGTTTCCGATCCGATTCCCTTACATGGCGACAACAAAGGCGCTGTCAACTTGGCGCTCAATCCCGTGACCGGGAGACGATCAAAACATATCTCCATCAAGTATCATGCAATCCACGAATACATCGAAAAAGGCTTCATTACTCTTATCAGGACGCCGACCAATGACATGCTCGCTGATGGTTTTACTAAGCCGCACGCTCACGTGCAGCTCTCTGATTTTGTCACCGGATTAGGTTTACTCTGATCTGGGATTGTCTTAATCACGGGGGAATGTTGAGACGGACCCAAAGCCACTGGATCAACCCGAGTGGCATTACCGCCATGCACGCTTGTGGCGTGCTTTGACTGATTGATAAAGGACAATCCACAAACGCTCTTTATTCTCTCTTGTGACTGTAGGACAATGGACTTAGATAGTATTGTTCTACAAACTAGGATTACACTCTCTTTTAGTATTTAAGGACATCCCTTCGTGTAGTTGTCACTTCAGTTTTAACCAACTAAACTGAAGTGAGTATTACTTATCTTATCTCTTACCTTACTTAGTTAACGCGTTACATCACACAGTTATCGCTACTAAACTAGGTAAACATAATATTATCAGTTTTAACCAACTAAACTGAATTATCGCTACTAAACTAGGTAGCGCTTATCTAACTCGCTGCTGCTCAAATCGACAAATAGACCTCCTTATATAGTTCTAAAGGATGGTCTGTGCGCAATGGAATGCGCTAGAATATACTACTGAGGGACAAAGGCCATTGGCCAGTGAGATATCACATGCTACACAGGATTACTAAGGTACATCAGTCAGCTGCTGTGCATCGTGAGAAAGAAAGTAATAATGATATGGTAAAAGTCCGAAACTCCGAATCTTTATCTAATCTAATCTTGCACAGCTTAGACCCTAACCTAGATGCCTGAAGCACCTCAAGACACATGCCGTGTCAACACATACTTGACTTTGTGGTTTTGCTATGTGACTTTATCACATGTCGCAATGAATGCCCACACCAGGTGTTACAGTAGGGGTCACATGAGGGGTATGAGGATGTGACCCCGACCCGTACCCACATGTACCCTGACCACATACCTGGCAGGTTGCGCCTACCCATAGTGAACACTACTTAGTGCCAGTGAGTGGAAGAGTGCCAGAAGCACTGAGACGATTCAAGAGTTGTGTCTTAGGGATCACCCAGAAGGTAATGCACCAAGTTGATTAAGAAGTCAAGTCTGAGGCATACAGGGCTATCTACACAGGCCTTATATATGTAACAGAGTCAGGGTCTAAATCAGAGTATTGTATCAGGTGTATCAATGAAGTTGCAATATGACTAAAAGGGGAAATGGGGCCAAAGTGGGTCAGATGAGAATATACCAAGATGTATCTGGTATAGCCATGATTCTGGTGGGAAAATATGTAAGAGTTCATGTGTAATATATGAGTCAGAGATAAGGAAGAAGTCGGGTCATAGATAAGAAGCAAACAGATGCAAAGCCAGTCACAACATGGTCAACAAAAGCTAAATGAGGCCAAACAACATGTCATGTGAGGAGGAAAGAAAAATGAGACAACACAGCAGGGTTTGTAACACTGACCTTTGTAGTTCTGCTATGCGACTAAGTCACATGTTGTGCTGAATGCCCACACCAGGCATTACAATAGTTGTGATTCTGGTGGGAAAATATGTAAGAGTCCTGATGTAAAATACAAGTCATAGATAAGCACAGCATGGGTCAGAGATAAGGGACAAACAGGCACAAAGGAAGCCACAATTGTAGTCAACAAGGCATCAAATGGGGCCAAACAAACAGTCACGTGATCAAGAAAGGAAAGAAATGACACAGCAGGGTTGTAACAGATCCACTGAACCTGTGCTGTGGCCTATATTTAAATTAAAGACTGGTTGTGCAACCACAACTGATGGTCCAGTTGCATTTGGTTGGGTTCAGTCCAGTTTCAGTCATTTTTTTGGTTTGGGCAACTGGACCTTTAAACACTACTCATTTATTATGATTAGCTATGATTAAGTACAATCCTTATGATCACAGCACACACAGTCCTTACAGTATTTAAAGACAGTATTTCTGTATCTTACAAAATAGTTGTTTTGACCAGATTTATCTTTCTATCTCAGGCTGTGTTTCCACAGTGCAAAGTAAAAGCCATCAGAAGATGCAAACTAAAACTTGATTTGACACTGTAAAGCTGTGGCTTAAGCCTAAGCCAGCCTAAGCTGGCTGGAAGCCATTGCTATGGCTCAGGCTTGAGTTTTTAAAAGCCTGAGCCGCCCAAAGCCGAGCCTAAGCCGCGGCTTTCAGGCCGAGCCGAGCCGTCACATCACTAGACTTGCTACGGCTCCGTTCGGCTCTGCTCCGTTCGGCTCTGCTCCGCTCGGCTTAGAACCGCTGGGCTGTCTTGCTTGAGCACTTAACTAGGGGGGTTGCCCCTACACCTACACCGTCGCCTTAGGTAACACCCACAAGCACTATGGCGACGCAGCTCGCCACCTTTCATCAGAGAGCACGTCGCTTTTCTCTGTCAGCGTGATTTAGGTCTCTCGGAATGACCTTTCGAGCGATGACCAATATCGCTGGGCAGGAATGAGCCTATTAGTAGGTGAAACGTCGGTGCTTGTCTTGTCTCGATAACATCATTCTTCCATGCGTATCGGCTGCCTGGGTTTATGCGCAGCTGGAAGAAAGTGAAATTAAAAGAATAGCGCCTGGTCAAGTAAACGGCCCGATGTGTTCAATTTATCGGTCTTGTTCTCATCGAGCTCACTGAGAGTGACAAAGACGCATAAAATGCCAGACGCCAGATGGCTTCCCCTTAACATGTGTGAACTACTATTACTTGTGATTCCTGCCACTTCTTGGTCAAGTCATGTCCCTACAGTTCCAGTGCTCTCATTCCTCCACATCTAGGAACGATTCCATTTGCAGACCCGAGGCCCGGGCGAGGTACTTATGCTCACTGCACGAACCACTCTCCCGTCTTTCTGATAGATCGATCCTTCCACTCACTCTACCCTTACACCCGCACCTACTATGGCCATGACGGCGCAACTCCCCCCTCGTACAACCTTTCTTCAAAAAGTCCGATGCTTCTTTCTAATCCTCTGCGGCCCTTATTTTTTGCTCCTCGCGCTTGGAGCTGTCCCTTTCGTGCAAAGACAGTAAGCTGGCACATTCATGAACCGGTTCCGTGCCATCACTCAACTATTCGTGTGACTACTCTCTGTCGCTCACGTTTTTATGGGCCATGCAGACTCGTCTACGCGCATAACCTCAAAATCGCGTTCTCCTTTCAGTACGGCCTACCGGAAAGATACAACCTTGCGCGTGAGTGCCCTGGCTCCCAAACTTTCAAATTACTGTACATACGTCACAGCATTTAAAACTCACAATGTACGTATACACACGTCCGATAACGAGACGCTTGGTGCCTGGTTCACCCTCGCGGACCCGTTCTACGTCTCCCACAAAGCAGATCTTTTTACCCCTACTTCCTCCTCCTCCGAAGAGCTCATCCGCTCCGCGTTACGTGCCCACCCGACCATTCTATTCCTCCACGGAATGGGTGCCACACGTGTGTTTCGCTCGTGCGTGCAACATTACCAGGCATTTGCATCGCGACTACAAGCGAACGTACTTGCGCCCGACTACCGCGGTTTCGGAGATTCGACAGGGACGCCGAGCGAGGCGGGGCTGACACTCGATGCCCGTGCCGCGTGGGACTGGCTCCGGGCGCGGGGGGCGCTACCGGAGAACATTCTCCTTGTGGGCAGTAGCCTTGGTACAGGCGTTGCGGTGCAGTTTGCCAGCGGTCTCGAAAGCGAGGGGGAGGAGGGAGATAAGCGGGGTGGTGGTGGGAAGGTAGAGTGGGGCGGGGAGACACGGCGAGAGCAACCACGTGGTGTGGTGTTGCTCGCGCCATTCAGCAATATCGAGACATTGCTGAGAATCATGCCACCGCTCGTGCCGCTTCGCTTATTTCCTTACAGTTCCAGTGAGTATTCCCTTCGCGTCTGTCTTTAATAATGCCACAGAGTGGCGTAGGAAATAAAAAGGAGGGAAGGCCGTAATGACTGACGGTTGTGTCTGAAGGTTTTTTAAAGCGCTTTTTGATCCATCGGTTCGATTCCCTTGCCAAAGTCGTGGTAAGTTTCCTTTCGTAAACTCTCAGCCCCCGCTTAAGTAACTGCGCTTTTATCATTGGTTTGCAGGAATTAAGGATCCCGCTGTTGATCGTGCACGCGGAAGACGACTGGGATATCCCTTATTCCCATTCCCAGGCACTCTTCGACGCATTCTTAGAACAACATTTGCCTCCTCTCCCAGAAATGACTGCGGCCATAATGGGCGCGTCCGACGAGGTTGCGGAGCACGTAGCTAAACTGTCACAAGAGCGGGCGGTGTTGCGGCGAGAGCTGGTGACGGCGAGCGAGATAGAGCGAGTGGGGCGGATGGAGGTTTTCTCTAAAGATAGACCTGATCGCAAGGTTGTGTTTATTCAAACCCGATGGGGCGGGCATAGTAGAGTCGGGCTAATCGAAGGCGTACAAGATTACATTGCAGAGATGTTCAACATGAGCTATGTAGCGTAGTGATAGAAATACAGGTAGAAACCGAGAACGTTTTGGTTTTATTTGTATCACGGACTAGATGGCATTATTCGACGGCATGTGAGAGTGAGGCGTTGCTAAAAACTCGGTTGGGTGAAATTGAGGTCTCGATAAGAGCGAACTCACTCGCCCTCCAATATAAGAAGAAAACAAAATACTACACCCCTTACCTCCTGGGAAGCTCCCCATCGCTAAGAACTTCACGTAACCCTTGAAGAACTTCTATCAACTAACATTTTCATGTGGGGGCACAAATACCGTGAAAGCGACGGGACACTCACACCTCCCAGTGAATAGCGACCATGACACTGCTACTGCTCTTTTTCAAATTATGGCATCTAATTCTGGTGGTCCAATAATAGCTGCACGATCTCTTCTCGTCCACGATCTCTTGCTATATCCAGTGCAGTCCGGCCGCTGTTGTCTTGATAACTTGTATTGGCGCCATGCGCCAGGAGCAGCCGTACGGATTCCAGATCGTATCCCTCGTCGGACGCCTGATGCAATAAGGTTTCCCCAAGGCTGTTTCGATGGTCCACATGCGCACGATGCTGGAGTAGAAGCCTTACGATATACAGATTGCCTTTTCGCAATGCCTGACCGAGAGGGCTATGCTGGCCCATGAAGAAGGTATTCGTAGATGCATATCTCCCAAGGAGCAACTGTACCAGCGCCTGTTGACCGACCTCTATTGCTGAATATAAGGCGGTCCGGCCGTCAGGACCGCCAGCATTCACATTGGCACTATAGTCGATTAATAGGCTCGCGATTCCGCAATGCCCCTTTGCGGATGCTGCAATCAATGGGGTCCCGTAGTAGCCGACGGAGTCATTGAGACCCGAGTTGTTTCTGGAGACCAGCCATTCAACTATGTTACGAAAGCCAAGAAGAGAGGCGTAGTATAGAGGGGTGGCTTTGGGCTTTGAAGGTGTCTCCGACGTCATCAATTGTTCCGAAGTATCATCCACGTCATATATCCAAACCCAGATCGCAAAGTGAGGTTTATTTGCGTCAAACAGGTGTTTCAGTGCATTTCCTATGTACGACTGAACATTTGGAGATGAAGCATGAATGGGAAAGTGCTGGGCAGCATATGAGGCGAGAGGGAAGTTCGCAATACTGCTTCTGTTGATGTGCTCATCCAAATGGATCAGAGCGGCAAGACAGCCTTGTGCAACTGTGGTATGGGCGGCTTCAACGGAAAAGTGATAGCGAGAAACCAGTCCCCCTTGTGCTGTGAGGCCGTTCGATGTTAAAAATTGTTTCATGGAGGGATGGGAAAATTGCACGACCAGGGATCCATTCACGTTGACAATGTGAATAAAACTGGAGCATGTAGCCAACACTGCATATTCTGGATCTTTAGGGCGCCAACCAGCCTCCAATGTAGGGGTTTCATTCGGCTTAAAATCCAAGGCAAGGAACTCCGCAAGTTCCGAAACATGAAGTGGGCGGGCAGCCACAGCAATGCACCTAAAGAGACGACTGGCACACTTCCACTTGTTCGCATCAATGTCCAGTAATATGCGCTCGTATCCCTCTTCCATGGTCTTGGGGAATTCGCCCAAAGTCTGCTGGATACCTTCAGGAAGACACCGGCGCAGCTGGTCTAACCGGCAGTGTGCCCATCTAAACCTGTACAATAATGTCAACAAGTCTCGCAAACCCAGAAGAATACAATGTCATACATTCCGTCAGCTTCTTCTGAAACCTTCTTGATCACAAATTCTTTATCATCATCTTTCCACTGGCGCGTGTTCACGTCTGAGTTGATGAAAAAGTTGATGTAATTGTTGATATCTTCAATTTGTCCATTCTCTTCGTTAAGGTATACTGTCTGAGATGCTAACGGATGGAGAACTGCTCGGATGTCTGTCTCCATACAGCTCGAAACGCAGATGTGTAGGTGGGAATGACCTAATTTGGTAAGCAATTCAATAAACTCCAGGACGCTTTCTCGTGGCGATGGTGTGCCAGGACCTTTGGGGGATTCGTCAAGGCCATCCAAGATGATATAAACTGGGCCTTGTCCAGGAACAGAGAGTATGTCCTTCAAGCATTCCAGGAGTGCATTGTTCCCAGGTTGTCTTGACCCCGTCGCATGTGTCGAATACAGCCGAGAAACAATCTCAGAATAAACTTCGGATTGTTCGCAGAGCTGGATGAGAAGAGAAGAAATTAGATCACGATTGTCTTGTTTTTCCGTATTCCTGCGATTAAAGTAGAAGTATGCCATAAAGGCCAACCCAGTTTCCCGAAGTCCCATGATCTCCTCAATAATCGTTGAACTATAAGACAACGTCAGCGCGCAGAGAAACAAAACGTTGATCTCAAGTTGAGCATACCAAAGCACACTTTTCCCTGAGCCCGCTACAGAACGAAGGCGCAATTAACACCGACAAAGGAACGAGACGCGGGGGCCACACACGTTTTCCATGAATCCACAATAGAGAACCGGCATTTTTCCATTTGGCGAAGGTGTGACCTGGATGAACCATGTCGACGTTCCAGTGTGATGAGCGTCGCGTGCGGTGTTGTGACTTTTGGATGGATCCAAAGGAGAGAGCCAAGTTTGAACGTCCTTGAGCAGCTGGTCACCTATCATATAGAATAGTCTTCGTTTAGACAGTAATGAATGGCACCCAAATGAGATAACGAACGCTTCGATTTGTCTATAATGTCGCTCGCCAGTCGCTGTATGATGACTGGTACCCACGATCAATTAATTTGAACGCGCGCCATGAATGATACGCACCAAGAGCATATTGTATGTCGTCTGTTGACGCCTTTCCACCTAAACAAATACGCGCGAGTTTAGTACTGTGTGGTAAAGCAGTGAAGCAAGTATTATGCACCGTCGATAAGCGCTTTCATGTTCTGAACCAGACCATGAATGATATCTAACGTCTGCGTTGCCGCCGTTCGAGCTCCCTGTTGGCCACCCTGGCTCAACCTCTGCAACACGGCTTCAATATCATGTTCTCCTAACAGTTTTTCTCCCAACTTTCCTGTATGGACCTGAGTTATCACTACGCATCGACAATGAGAAAGACTCACCGAGTCGCCCTTGTTTGGCCTGTTGTGTTGCAAGAGCAAGAGTAGAGAGCAGTTCAAGCAATATCATTACCACCATATCTCTCACTGCCGTCGTTGGTGGGATCTTGACATTAGTACTGAGACGCTTGAGAAATGATTCGATGGATCTAAGAAGATCGATGAGCATCTCATAGTCCGGCCTAACTTGGGTAGCATCGATGGTCTAAAAGGGGTAGATGTTATAAACAATTGCATGAAGGAATCGAGCAAAATAGATTACCACTAAAAGGACGCCAATTGCTGCGAGGACTGCTTTTTCAGGATGGGAAGGCTGCAAGGAAAACCGTTATATAGTACAGTAGAAAGAACCCATCAAGTAGTGTCCGACGCACCAGGCAGGTATCTTCGCTGCGGAGAACCCCGTTGGTGGACAACTCATTCAAGACGCGGGCAATTCGTTTAAGCCACTTGATAACTCCCACTGCTGCAGCATCCTGGCCACGAAATTGATTGAGGGTTTGTATGTGCTTTCGAAGTGTGGTAATGATAGAGTCAGTAGTGCCACAGCTACTGAGGTTGATGGTGAGCTGATGCCCGACCAAGTTGGTCCCTGTCCGCTTTTCGTAGTCGTTTAAAGTGGCCTCGAAGCGAGATCGGAGTTCAGACGAGTTAGTTGAAGCAAAATAACTAAGAGAGAATTGCTGGTTCATGGTGAATTTGAAGGCGAGGAATAATGTGCAAGTGACTGCCGGGCGTAAAACAGGAGGCGCCTACAGGTCCCCACAGCGCCAGGTGCCTTGCCTTGCGTCAGATATAGATGATAGGCACACAGTCATGACAGGTAGCGAAGAAAATACAAACAATAAGTATTGTTTGCGACATGAAAGGCAGACAGGCGTGCTTTTCCATCACCATCATCGGTTATTTAAGTTGAAGCATCCTCAGCCGGGCCACTCTAGGTTAGCTCATGTGAACACCATCATGCGTGCGCTTCTGTCTTCAGTTGACCTCACTGCTCACCACCTCTTTTATTTATAGTAGTCCTGCTTTGGTCGCGATGTTAACAACTTGGAACGTGCGGTCTGACCCAATTCAACTAACCAAATTTAAACATAGCCTTTGTGATATGCACAATAAAGCTTTAATTGTTATACTACTTGTTATAAATCTCAGCGTAGTAGGCCCTTGCCGTCTCATCAAAATCATCGACACTTTTTTTATTCCCGCTCAGGCAACTTTATCCTTCAACAATATTGCGGGAAATACGGGATCCCAGCGAGCGATAGTGATGAAGGAGCAAGAGCAAGAGTGACACGAGCACGAGCACGAGCATGGGTATGCCAACTTGCACGTGCCATCTCCCACCAGTAGTTCCTCTGATATTTCATGCATATGATTTGGTTCGTGACGTCTTTGCCTCGGGAAACCAAGAGCCTTTGGTATCCCACAGCACTGACGGTGGGAGAAGTGGACAAACTATGCGGTAGAGTATTTCATTCGAGACTCCGCGGCCACGCGGTCATGGAGAAACGAACAAATGATTCTGATGGATGTAACCTGAGCCCGAGTAGATGCCGTGAATGATGGCTTGTAATAACGAGCAGGGTAATGATTGAGAGCACATGGGTGTCGTCTGTGATGTGAAAGGTCTAATTGGATCCACCTGTCCGGTTCCTTCTTGTGGGCGAAGGGGGAAGGAACGTGAGACGAGTGTGCTCAGAGCTCGCTGGCTCAGTAACCGGACTCGTAGGTCAGTTCAGCATAAAGGTCAAACGGTGAACCGGAATTGATGTCAATTTATTAGGGAGTTCGGTTCAGACTGAAGTTTAAGACCGACTCGCCGCGCGCGACTGAACCATTTCATTTACAACAACAACTCATTTCATTTCATTTATAAATCAACTTTCAACTAATTCCCATTCCCCATGAGATGTATACGGTCACGCGTTTAAATGGTGCTAAATGGCGACAACCTCGACGAATAGCTGCCCTCAGTTTTGGTTGCGGTCTCTTGGCCGTGAGTCTTGCAACTCGCTGGGGACCACGCGCTACCTTCAGATCGATTGCTGGATATAGTCATTTCATCCGGGTCACGCCCACCTCCTGTTCTGTCTCTAACTGGAGAACTGCCACACGCTTCTTTTCTATATCATCAACCTTATCAAGTATATTCGATACCTCGTCATTCCCCCCATCTAACATGTCCAACCTCACTCCTCCCCAGCCTCCTCCCGTGTGGACCCACACACCCGAAGATGTACTCAGGTTGACCAAGGAGGCCATTGAGAAAGACCGTCAGGTCCAAGATCAGGTGGCCAAACTTTCAGTTTCAGAGTCTAACTTTGACACCGTGAGTGCCACTATCCATCTCTTCTCAATTTTTTTGTTTACACAGTTGTAGGTCTTTGTGAGATATTTGCCCCTATATGTAGGCGGCTTCCCTAACCCTAAAGTCTTAAGCTCGCGCTTGCACACAGCGACGCACTATTTCAGGAGATCACAGAGCCACTTTCATTCTACCAGAATGTCTCCCCTTCTAAAGAATTGCGCGATGCGTCCAATGAGGCGGAACAGCTCGTTCGCGATTTCGGCGTAGAGTCCTCGATGCGTGTCGATGTTTACAATGCCAAGGTTGCGGCACAAAAAAACATCGAATCTTCTGGGAGGAAACTCAACCCGGAAGAACAGCGTCTGGTCGAGAAAATGGTCCAAGATGGCGCTCGTGCTGGACTTGGACTCCCTGAGGAAGATCGTAAACAGCTCACAACGTGGAAGAAGGAGCTGTCGCAGGTCTGCCTGGAGTTCAGCGTGAGTTTGTTCAACTTATCAGTTCATTAACTTCGACCTCATTTACGTGCTACAGAAAAATTTCAACGAGGAAAATGTATGTTGAAATGGCCAATTGTCTAGAGTCAGAGTTACACATCACTCTTAGGGATTTGTTAGCTTCACTCTCGAACAGCTCAAAGGAGTGCCCGAGGATGTGATTTCTGGCTATGTGAAGCGTACGGAGGATGGCAAGGAGCTATATGATGTCACACATAAAACACCTGATATTTTCCCCTTGGTATGTGCGAAAACGCTATTGCCTGGTGATGCGTACCTCACCAATTGTTCACAGTTCAAATACGCGCAAAGTGCTGAGACGCGTCGACTGGCATATGAAAGCTTCGAGGCTCGCTTGGAGCTGAACTCCCCACTCCTTGACCGTGCACTTGAGCTGCGCCGGGAGATTGCGTCCTTACTTGGGTACAAGACATGGGCTGACTATGTGACGGAGATCAAAATGGTCAAGAGTGGGGACAACATTGAGAAGGCTAGTTCAACGCACTGTGGTCTCGCAATGTCGCTGAGTAGCATCTCCAGTTCCTGACCGACCTCGAGCAAAAGCTGCGCCCTCTAGGTTTAGAGGAACGCGAAACTCTTCTAAGGCTCAAAGCAGATGAACTTAAGGCCAGAGGAGAACCTTATGATAACGAGTTTTATCTATGGGATTATCGGTATTATGACCGTTTGCATGTCGAGAAAACCCTTTCGCTCGATGATGCTCTCGTAAAGGAATACTTCCCAGCATCTGTGGTTGTCCCGGCGATCTTAGGGATCTACCAAAACTTGCTTGGCGTGCGCTTTTACGAGGTCAAAGAGGCGCAGACTTGGCACCCAGATGCCCAAATGTTTGCGGTCTGGGCTGCCGATGCCAAAGATGAATCGGACTTTGTGGGATATTGCTACCTTGATCTCTTCCCGCGTGGTGCGTCGTGTTGGGCCCATACATCCGTATTACCTACCAAACTCACGCCGCCACTAGCATCCAAATACAGCCATGCCGCTGTCTGGCCCCTGCTACCTGGCTATGTACGCCCGGACGGCAAACGGTCATATCCTCTAGCTGCGATGGTTGCAAACCTCGCCAAACCTACGCCAGATCGTCCAGCGCTGATGCGCCACGATGACGTCGTCACGTTTTTCCATGAGATGGGTCACGTGTTTCACGGATTGCTGAGCCGTACACAATTTTCACGCTTTCATGGGACAAGCGTCGCGCGTGACTTTGTGGAGGCTCCATCGCAGATGCTGGAAAACTGGTGCAACCTTCATCGCATTGTCGACGGGAAGGATCATCAACAATTCTAATTTTTCTTTTTTGCTTGATAGGTGTTGGGAACCTAAAGTCTTGGAGAAAATGTCGAGGCATTACAAGACACAGGAGCCCCTTTCGGCCGAGTTGATCGAAAAGATTGTTAAAAGGTGTGTGCTGAAGAAAAATCAACTATCCCTTTCTTTGTACTAACTCGTAAATGTCCTCAAGCCGCTACGTCAACGTCGGCCTGTTTTACTTGCGGCAGCTTTTCTTCGCTTGGTTCGATCTTCAGGTGCATACTCACAAAGGCAAAGGTTTGTTGGTCTTTAGCGGCTTTTTGTTTAGAGTGAGTCTTAACGCGACGGGGACTCGTTCAGACAAGCAAGATGCGACAGCACTTTGGAACCATCTACGGGAACGCATTTCGTTGGTCAAGGGTGGTAAGATTAGTGCGGGCCAAGGCTCGTTCGGACATATCGTTGGAGGATACGATGCCGGCTACTATGGGTTTGTCTTGGGGTTTTGCGCAGTTTCCCACTACCACTTACAAGCAGAGAAATAGGTACACGTACTCGCTAGTTTTTGCGGCGGATATGTATTCGACGGTCTTCAAGAAAGATCCTCTTGATCCTGCCCGCGGAAACCGCTACCGGGAGAGTATCCTACAACCTGGTGGTAGCCGAGAGGAGCTGGACTCTCTTAGGGTATGATTTCATGCTGCTGAATTCTGTACCGAGTATTCACTCTATACGCTCTGCTCCTCGTTCAGGAATTCCTTGGGCGTCCACCAAACTCGGACGCATTTATGAAGGAATTATTCGGGGGTTCTTAATCTCATTAAATAACCATAATAAGATATCTGCCCATGTCCTTTAGCGTTAGCGACTTCTCCGTTGTCTGGGCCGTTTGTTTGTTTGTCAGCACCTTCACAGCTTTTGCTGTAGACCAATCAATCCGCATAGAATGGTACTGTCTTTTCACTGTCTGTTGTCCCAGATTAACGTCAACGGGACAATGCTCACATGGTACTCACATGGTTCTCGAAAACCTTAGTTAGAGGTCAATCTACGACAGTGGTTTCCTCAAGGTCAAAGAGAAAGATCAGGTCGCGTCTTCATTCTTCTACGTCGCCCTCTCAACGGTTACTACCTGTTCCGGAATCGGCTCCCCATCACTAATGCCAACACAGAGCGCGTTGAGTTCAATGATGGAGAGGGTGGTGAGCCAGATTCCCTCTAAATATTGGATCCGCTTCGTGGGGCGTGCGTAATTAATCGTCGTACCACCCAAACCGTCCCAACCATCCTTAAACATTCCGAAATTCCGAAACGACCCACCGGTTTTAAATACGCCATTCATAAGGTCAACTCTATTTTAGATAACCTATACCGCTTCTTAAAATATTTCTGCTATACCTCAAGCCTATAGTTTTTATGCCGATGCACCGACTCCATGCGGTTCTCCGTATTTCCGCGCGGGAATAGCTCCCCGCAACCAAATAACTAGTGCACCGATCAATCCATCCTGTACGGTCCCTTCAACCCACTATCCTCGAATAGACTATAGGTATTTTTGACACAGAAGGACCTCCATTCCCATCGCCACGAGTGATTATCTGTGACTCTACAACCGTGGAGTATACCCAAGTCGATAACACTAGCTTACTAGACGCCTACAACTGCTACCGCCGCGCGACCGGTGCGGTGCGATCATCGACTACTCCACGGGTCTTCTCCGCTCGACGCAAGATCCCAACTTTCAGTCGTGTTTTTCTCCTTTACTGCTGGAGGAACGGCGTTTGAAGCTGAACTCCAATGCACAGATCTGACCCCGCGCGCTCAACACCTTCATCGGTGGGGTCGCGGGCCAGATTTACCCGGTCTCGGTACTGATTTTGGCGACACGTCCAGAGGAGGCCCCTCGATTTTGTCAATGGCTACACCTACACTTGTTTCTTGGAGTGCCGCTTCGATTCTGTTTATGAAACTGAAAGGCGACGGCGTTGACCTCGCTGCTACCCCATTTACGAGGACAACAAGCAATTAAATGAATTAGGAATGAAGATGGCGATGTTTGTTTGGAGATAACTCTCCTCATCTCCAAACCTTCGGGTTTATGGTATTGAAAGAGAGCGAGAAAATTTGGCATTCGTTTTCTATCATAAACCACTAGCTGCAATGGTTCTCTTTTCTTTATTAGTGTTTCTCAGAGGAAGAGGGCAGTACTCCGTGTTGCTTATAGAGAAAATTGTAAGCGCGCGGGTCAGCCGGGCGCTTTCACTCGGCGTTCTGCCTATCTGTCAAAAGAAAAAAGGTCGTGTGACCGATTGATTCCTCTTTCCCCTTCACCGCTCGTGTGAGTGGATCCCAGTTGTACTAGTAGTTCAGGGGCCCATCCCCTCCCAAAACTCGCACATTCCGGTGGTGTTTTCTCAAACCTTTTCATTATAGCCCTGCGCATGGGCCAGCATTCAAAACGCATAAATGTAATCCACACGCACAGAGAGGGCGGAACGATAACATTACGTCTTATTCTTATCCTGTAACATACGAAAGCACCGCCGTGGATTCGGCAGCGAGTGCGAGTGCGAGGACGGGGCTCTTATCTCTTTTTGTTGCGTCAACGGATGAGGTGATTACTTGCTATCATCCGTTGTTGTCATTGACGTCTAGTTCTGTTAACTCAATTGACCTACTTTTTTTTTTTAAAAAAAAAGGGAAACGATCCAAGGATGACCGTCAGATCTGGTGCTAGGAAGGATTTGTCGGGCTTTCTGGACGTAATTTGAATATCACTCTGTTTTTTTGGGAAGATAAATACAATTTCCTTCATCAAATTGATAAAATGTTCGGATTCGAAGTGCATATCGATGAAGTGGGGGGCCGGATCCATGATAATAATGTGTGTGTGCGGTAAGAGTCCTTCCATGGCCATGGCTCTAGCCCGTTACAACACCCAGTGGCAAAAATCAGGGGTCCTCAAGATGACTCCCACCATACACCACGCCAAGACCTTGGCTCCAGGAAGTCAGTCAGTCATCAAATAAAAGCACTTTCGTGTGAATGATTGTTGTTGATTGTGAGAGGTGGAGGAGGACTAGGGCCATGACACCGCGTCACCGCTTCGGAGCTTCCACTACTATACAGGCAGGTAACCCATCTATACACATGTGCTGCGTACTCTAGTAGCAAGGGCGGAGGTTATCGTTAGCCTAAAAGTGTTGAAGGCTAACCTCTGGCTCTACCTCTGACTGAGACCGGATTTCAGTCACGTGGTACGCATCGAAGCTTCCCACCAGAACCTTGCGGAGGCATTAAAGCCTCTGGTTAGAGCATCTCAACGCTCAGGTTTCGCCACTCCTTTCGAATGAAGATTTCCAGAGGATCGAGCTCCACTTACGGTATTATTATATGCACTAGGCAGCAATTCCCAGGTTGAGCTACTGCATCGACTAGCCTCTCCCTAGTCGTAGAGTTCTCTCTCAGGCTCTCCGGCAAATGCTAGGTGCTTCCAATTTCATACTGCCGCCACCAGATTCTAGTGAGCTTTTTCGGATTCACGTAACCCAACGTATATATTTTTTTTTTTCATTTTTTATATTATATTTAGGTCATGAGCCACATATTTCCCCAGGCACAACGATGAGCGTCGCGAGTCTACCTCCCGGCGCACCTATTGACCCTATCCGATCCTCCTATTTTCTCGCATCCATACATATCCACAACGCTCTGCTATGTCGGGTACCCCTTTTCATTCGTCCTTCTAATCGTCGATCTCATCGTCACAAGTCATATGTCGTTGGGAAGGAGGGGGGAGGGGAAATGGGGGAGGTGTGAGAACGTTTTGCTATAGGCGCCGCAGAACGCATTTTTTTTCCAAACTATACTTTCTGACAATAGGTGAGGTGAGGACTTTTAATTTGTTTTTTTTCGAAACATGGACCCCCAAACGTCATGTGGCTTCTCTTTGCTCGCCCACTTCCCCCGGTGAACCATCAGTGGAAATGGGGGGGGCTGTCTTGGTTCCCTTCTTCCGCGCACCTCAAGCGCCGAATGCATGTGGATCGCAAACCCTGATACCTTTCAAATTCAGCGCTTGGGTGGGAGAGGTGTGTGGACACCAAGTGAACCCAAAAACAAATGTCGCTGTCATAGTGTTACATGGCTGATGTTGTTTTCTTTCTGGACTTTCCATTTTTTTCTTTTACCAGGGACCATAATCACCCAGCACGAGTACTAAAGCTCTCTACTACTCGTGTGAGCTTTAATCCTCTCCTTTCCTCCGCGTTGATATTTTTTTATCTTCCTCTCACACTCCCTCTCTTCTCTTATCGTGGAAAAATGACTGCAGTGATCATCCCCAAACCTCTGAGCTCTCAACTTCAGAGGGCTCGACGGTTCTGTCTTATCCTTGGTGGTATCTACATACTTCTGGTCGCACTCGGCACGACACCTTTTGCCCAGGGACAGTAAGTTTGGCGCCTCTGGGTTTTCCCTTCTAAGGCCATCTCTCTCTCTTCTCAAGAAAGTGGTCGTGTGACACCTGACTTACCCCACCTCTGGGCTCTTTTCTGTTTTCCCCAGACTTCTCTTCATGCACAATCTCAAGCTCCCATTCTTTGCGCAATATGACATGCCAGAGAAGTACGATCTTGCGCGTAAGCTTTTCAACCGCCTTTTGGTTGTCAAGTCCAATTCACTGCATCCTAAATGGGTTATATATATATATTGGTGGAACAGCATTCAAAACACATAATGTGCGCATCCGGACTACTGATAACGAGACGCTTGGCGCCTGGTTTACCTTTGCGGATCCATTTTACGCCGCGCACAAAGCGCATCTATTCGCCCCCCCCTCGAACCTATCTTCCTTGTCCTCCTTGTCCTCCTCTTCTTCTTCTACAGACGACTTGATCCGCGCCGCGCTACGAGCACACCCGACGATCCTCTTCCTTCACGGAACGACCGGAACGCGGGTGGTTCGCATCCGCGTACAGCACTACCAGGCGTTTGCCACACGACTTCGCGCGAACGTGCTCGCGCCAGATTATCGCGGTTTTGCCGACTCGACGGGAACGCCGAGCGAGGCCGGTCTCACGCTCGATACTCGCGCCGCGTGGGATTGGCTCCGCGCACGAGGCGCATCACCGGAGAGCGTGCTCGTGGTGGGAAATAGCCTGGGGACGGGCGTGGCGGTACAATTTGCGAGCGCTCTTGAGGAGTTCGGTCGGACCGAGGCAGAAGAGGCGGTCCGTGAGAGGCCACGCGGGGTCGTGTTGCTTTCGCCGTTTAGCAAGCTTGAGACGTTACTGGATACGTATTATATCCTTGGGCTCGTGCCGTTGTTCGCCCCACTGCGAACATTTCCTTATTTGGCCAGTAAGTCCTCCCCCTTTTCCTCATACTACTACTCGTCACACGAGCGAAACAGATTTCGTAAAGAAACTTATGATCAATCGATTTGATTCGCTCGCCAAAATTGTGGTACGTTCCTTATCTCTTCTAGAGCTCCTTCTTGAAGGGAAGGTAGTTTCTTCCCCTTCAACATGTGGCTCATCGGACTCATTCGGTCGATGACACCTTCCCACCACATTCCCACGTTCCTACGTTCCTACCTCCCTCTATTTGATTCAAAGAGGGTGCCCGCGAGCTCATATTTTTTCAGGGCTTGAAAGTGCCGTTATTGATCGTTCACGCGGAGGATGATTTGGACATCCCGGTTTCGCATGCGCAGATGCTTTTCGACGCATTCCTGGAGAAGCACTTGCCGCCCTTTCCGGAAATTACAGCGGAGATGATGAAGGAAGGGAACGGTTTAGGTGCATCCCCGACGCCGACGGTGGAAGTGCCGGAGAGCTTTGCGACATTGTCGCAGGAGAGGACAATGCGACGACGGGAGTTGGTGAGCGTGCGCGAGATGGAACGCGTTGGACGTGTAGAAGTATTTTCTAAAGATAGACCTGAAGGAGAGGTCGTATTTCTTCGTTCATGGTGGGGAGCGCACGATGTAGGCCTTGTAGAGGGTGTACAGGATTACATGGCAGAGATGTTTAACATGGGTTAAAATTAAAATTAGAAACACTACTACTAAATGTAGTTGAATTTCAAAGTTAATTTAGTTTATTTTCGCAAAGAACGTATGAATTACCATTTTTGTTATGGTTTGGTTCCCAGACTGGGGATGACAATTACCATATGAGGGGAGATATTAATATAAATTCATTTGACTTAGATATTATTTTATATTCATTTATAATATAATATAAATAATAAAATAAAGAGAAACAGAGCCAGAAGCCACCAGCAACCAGAGCCGAAGTCACTCGCTCTCGGTTGCGGCTTCAATTCAATCACAATCACTGGGCAACAGTTCACCGCTGACAAGCCCAATATAAACCTCATCATTGTAAGGCTGAGACGAGACGAGACAAAGACTCAGAGCTGGGTAAAGACAAACCGACATTCTTGGCCATCATCATGAGCACCGTTGGTCCTGGAGGCCCTACAGGCACTGACAGTGCCGCTGACAGTGAACGCGACTCGGTCTCTGCCAGTACCTCCTTCGTTTATCCTGTCAAGTCTCTATTCAGCGGCAACATTCTTCCCGCTACTACCAACCCCTCTCGTCCCACCACACCCTCAGCTAAGCCAGCGCCGCTAACTATCTCTGGCTCTCCAAATCTCGTGGGTATCTGATGAAAAAGGGCCACTGATGTACCATAAAGTCTACTCATCATTTCATTGCAGCGCCGCCCCCGATCCGAAATCTTGGACGCTCCACAACAAAGCTCCACTACAGGACCTAACTCTCCGACCCATCCAAATCAAAAATCGATAGCCTGGAAGATGAAATTTCATCAGAAGAACGAAAGGACGGTAGTAGCAATCGTCGTCGACGAAAATGGAAGGCAAAAGTGGGTGTTCATGTACCCTCCCCTAATTTCCGTCACTACCCAGGCGGTGATGCACCCACTCGGTCGTTTGCTACTGCCCCTGCTGATCCTACAGCGAGAATGACGATGTCCGAGGCAACCTCTCCCATCGGCGACAGCAGTAGTGTTGGCGAGCCAGATTCCCCCAGCTTTCATGCTGGGTCTTCTCCCCAACCAATTGAGTCAAATTCACCTCGCCCGTCTAGCTTTACTCAGGTCACGAATGACGTTTTATCGAGTGCCGAGGCAAACCTCGATCTTTACCCGCGCATTACACAACGCTCACAACCGGTGGCAACTGTCGACATGTCTGACACCGGCATCGTCCACCTCCCACCTCGCAGTTCCTCACGATCAACGCACAGCCACAGTTCCCTTGCCCTTGGTGGTAGCCAGAGCGCATCAGAGCTCCACTGCATCACTGGCCACTCGTCCCACACACCAAGCCAGCTCTCGGTTTCCACTCCATCATCACAGTATGAGTCCCTCCCATCGCCGCATGGAAGCGCATCAGATAACTCAGGGCCGTCGCTCGCCGGGATCCCGGAGGGCAGCTTGGCGCCTCTGCAATCCTCGTCGTCATCCTCGGCGGATGGCTCTCCTGTACAGAGAGGGACGGGGAGATCGGTCGGTTCGAGCAACGGCAGCTATGCACAGAGCGACGAACCTCCCGTCACGTTTCGGTTTGAGCATCGTGAGGACGGTGATGGTCATCATGTCGTCATCGGTCGCGAGGGCAAACTCATGCGATGTGAAGATGAAGTACGTGACGTCATTTTACCGTAATCCCATCATGCCTCGCGCGCACTTGTCAAATGGACAATTAAACTCAACTGACTTGGATGTGCGTAATAATGTAGCCGATAAGAACTCCCGGCTCCGTGCAAGGATTTGGCGTGCTCATTGCAGTGCAGGAAGATGCCAAAGATGAACAGCTTCTCGTGCGCCACGTCTCGGAAAACTCGACCGAACTCTTGGGACTCTCCCCACGTTACCTCTTCTCACTCCCTTGTTTTACCGACGTGCTCCCTGAACCGCAAGCCGGCATACTTTGGGACAACATCCAGTATCTGAATGACCTAGATGACGATTCTCATAGCGAAGACGACTCTCCACACGTCTTTATGCTTAGTGGCTGGGGGATGCCCGGCACTGCTATGCTTGGTGACGGCGATGACGACCCTTACCGACGACGTTCATGGTCCTGCTGGTGCGCTGCTCATCGCCCGAAGATGACTGGACCAGAAAGTCGTCATGGTGTTCATGACCTTATCATACTCGAGTTTGAGCTTGAGCACGACGTTTTCAATCCCTTGTTCCCTTCAACCGTCCCCATACAGGACCAGGATCTACTCTCGGGTTTGTCCTCGCCTGAAAGCAACGGCAGTACAAGCACCAGCACCTCTGGCACGCTGGTCTCTCCTCCTATCTCGGCGGCTACAAAAGACTTCAAATCCGTGATGGGGGCGACGGCGCCCTCGATCACCTTCACCCCTTCGGCGGAGGAAAGCACGTCCTCCACCTCGTCTTTCTCCAATATCACCGCCCGAACAAGCCCACAGTCGCTACTTTATGGGATCGAAGGCACTGACGACTGGCGGCCGAGCGCAGAAGACATCCTCGAGAGCACAATGAATCATGCCAAGCCATTGCCGGCGCTCGAGCGCATACGCAGCAAGATGAACCAAGCGGCGGCGTCCGTGGGAACGGAATCTGGCGCCAGTCGGCTCCCCGCAGCCACGGGTGGTCCTGTTGCGTCCGGTAGCGGGCATAGCGTCTCCACTGCACGCACGCGACGCGGAAAGCAACGAGGGAGGAGCGAAGGTGGAGTGGGCATGATGGACATTTTTGCACTGATGGCCCAGATCAACGAGCAGCTCGGCGCCGCGACAGATTTGGACTTTTTCCTCAAGATCGTCGTCGGCCTCATCAAGGATCTTACCCAGTTCCACCGCGTACTCGTGTATCAGTTTGATGAGAGCTGGAACGGGCAGGTTGTCGCAGAACTCGTCGATTGGAATCGGACGCATGATTTATATAGGGGATTACATTTCCCTGAGTCAGATATTCCCGCACAGGTGTGTAGTGTTCGCTGTAGTCCGCGGAGATATAACTAGTTGCTACCTTTTTTTTTTCTTTACAAAGGCGCGCCAGCTCTACACCTCCAGTGCGTACCATATCTAGGCTATTGTTCCCTCGGGGTCCCTTGTTCAACCTCGACTAGATAAAATCAGATTACTGTACGACCGGGAACAGGTAACCGCGCGGCTCGTGGTCAGGAGCAAGGAGGACCTCGATGTGCCTCTGGTGCGCATGTCAATTTTCTTAATACCCAGATCTAGATTCCAGAATCATGCCGCTGACCTGTGCGATATCCAGAATATGACACATTGTTACCTACGTGCAATGAGCCCAATCCATCTCCAATGTACGGTTCTCATTCCACGCCATTTTCGTTCCTCGGTTGTTATTAAATCTACTCTTTCTCCCACTAGACCTTGCTAATATGGGCGTGCGTTCTTCGATGTCCGTGGTGCGTAGTGATCGAAAGCCCCTAAACTGGTACATATGTACCGCCCATCTGTTGACACGACTGCCGTAGTCGATCTTCGCGTTTGGTCAGTTATGGGGGCTCGTGGCGTGCCACTCGTATGGTCCAAAGGGCATGCGAGTGTCATTCCCCGTGCGCCAGATGCTTCGACTCATGAGCGATTCAATCTCGCGCAACGTCGAGCGGCTCAGCTACGCGCAAAGGCTCCACACACGAAAGCTGGTTTGTACCACCATTCTTCTTCTCCCGCGCGTTTCCTCTTTAAGATGTTGCTTGAACTCACCCCGCGCCGTAGTTCAACGCCTTCGCAGGCGAGAACCATTACCCACAGGGCTACATTGTCTCAACGCAAGCGACCTCCTCGGGATATTCGACGCCGACTTTGGTGTGCTTGTCATCGGTGAAGGCGCAAAGATTCTTGGGCCCAACGAGCACGGGCAGGAGGTGCTCGTCGTCGCGGAGTACCTCCGCTTAAGCACTTTGAGACCATACAGGTCTCGCACGCCGTCACGAAGGACTTCCCCGATTTGCGACTTTCGACCGGCCTCGAGATCATCGCGGGATTGTTATATGTCCCGCTCTCTCAAGGCGGTACGGATTTCATCGCCTTGTTGCGGAAGGGGCAGTTGCTCGCCGTGCGTTGGGCGGGGAACCCGTACAAGGAGTCCTCGTCGACGTCGGGGTCAGGGGAAGTGGGACGATGGCGACGGCGAGTGCAGGGGTGGGCATGGGCGCGGACGCGGACGCGGGTGCAGGTGCAAGTGCGGGTGAGGTAGAGGATGGAGTTCAAAGGGGTGGATCTGGCGTGGTGGCGTCGCTTGAGCCTCGCACGTCATTTAAGGTTTGGTCCGAGACCGTTATAGGACGATGTCGCGCTTGGACGGATGAACAATTGGAGACGGCCAGCGTGCTCGCACTGGTGTATGGAAAGGTAACTTTGCTCGCGTTTTTCAATAGTTTGGGATCAATTAATTTGACCTGCCCTACGTTTGAAACAGTTCATTGAAGTCTGGCGCGAGCGGGAGAAGGAGAGAACGTTACAGACGACGACCAAATTGACGAATATACTTTTGTCGAACGCTGGGCATGAGGGTGAGTCAGTTTTTTTCCGATCAGCCGTATTCTGGCTGAACCGTTGTTCTGAGGTAGTACGAACTCCATTGAACCATATTATCAAGTGAGTATCCCATCCTCGGCTGGTGGCATTTTGTTTTTTGTTTTTGCTCGCTGACTGTATGCTGGTTTTTTATTTTTTGCCAAGTTGCCTGGAGCTTGCGCTGAATGGAAAATTGGACGTCGAGACACGTGAGAACTTGAGCCAATCTCATGCGGCGTCTAAGGTCCGTTTTTTTTCTTTGACTTAATGTGTGAATGTCATCGACTGCTCTTAGAGTCTGCTTTTCACGATCAACGACCTTCTAGTACGTGTCACCATTAATCCATCTTTGTGTCGCTAATTTGTTTTCCTTTTTCACTGGCACTTTGACCTTTTAAGGACCTGACGAGGCTCGAGAGCGGTCACGAGACGACGTCAAACGAACCCTTCGATCTCCCGTCGGTGATCACTGAGGCAACCAACTTATACAAACACGAGGCACAGAGAAAAGGGCTTGACTTTGAGCTCAATTTATCTGATAATCCGCACATGGTCGTCGGTGACTCCAGTAAAGTCAGGACTGTAGTGGCGAATATTACGGCGAATGCCCGTACGTGACTCGATCTTCGCCCCTTGGGTGCTCTGGCGCTGGACCAACTGCCTTTTCTCCCCTCTTTTACAGTGAAATACACGCAGAGGGGCTCCATAACTGTTTCCTGTCGCGCGTTCAACAAACCAGAATACATTCGGAGCTCGAAGCAAGTGGCCGTTGAGATTGTCGTGGGTGATACGGGCTGCGGTATCCCACCCAGCAAGCTCGAGAACATCTTCCGCGAGTTTGAACAGGTCGAGTCGGTGCAACCCAAGACGAGCACCGCACCCGGGCTGGGTCTCGGACTTGCCGTCGTCGCACGTAGTGTCGAGCAACTGGGTGGTCAGCTCCGTGTGGATTCGAAAATCGATCAGGGTAGCCGTTTCTCGTTCCTCATCCCTTTCATGCTTTGGGATGATGAGAATGTCCATGTGCGACATCATGAGGCGGTCAGCAAGAGCAGGAACAGGAGCAGCATCGGACAGTCGCGCAAGTAGTATCATCTACTTCCGAATCTTCTTCTCCATCCGTATCAAGCGCCGAGGACCCGTCACAGGAGGCTGTGGCTGGTGCAGGTCCCGCACAGGTGACTGTACCCGCGCCTTACTTACCGAGTCCCCAGACATCACCGCCACAAGTTGTCAATGTGGCCGTAGACCCCACCGCCTGAGCCCAAGCCAAGACATGCGTCGTTGTCGAGGAGGAAGAGAAAGAAGTCAGCGCTTTCTGCGGATTGGACAGGCACCGCCGCGACTTCTAGTGGTTCTCCCGTTCAGAATAGTAGTGGAAATAATAAGCTTAGGATTCTCAGCGTCGAGGTGCGCCTTTTTTTTTGTCTATTTTTGGTCTCCCTTTTCTTTTTTTGGAGGTAACATACGATCAGGATAATGACGTCAATCGTCTCATATTGGCTAAGCGTCTCCAGTCGGACGGTCATACCGTCGTCAATACGACGAATGGGAAGGAAGGAGTTGAGATGATAGAGGCCGACCAGGCGTTCGATTGCGTCCTCATGGATGTCCAGTAAGCTTTACCTGTTGCTCCCCCTCTCGCGTTTACTCTGACTCAGATGATTCTCCTCCAGAATGCCCATTTTAAATGGCCTAGATGCGACTCGGCGAATCCGCGATCTCGAAGCAACAAAACTAGCAAAGACGGACCGACTCGCGCACACGCTCAACGGCGCGCGCATCCCCATTTTTGCCGTATCTGCTTCGCTTGTGGAGCGGCAGCGCGAAGAACTCGAGCAAATCGGGATTGACGGGTGGATACTGAAGCCTATCGACTTTCAGAGGTTATATACCATTTTGAGAGGCGTCACTGATCCTGCGCAGCGTGTACGGGATGAGTATCATCCAGGTGGGAATTGGGAAATCGGCGGGTGGTTGTTGCGGCATCAACCTGCGTCTGCGTCTGCGCCGCCCCTTCTTCGTCCGGATGAATGAAGATGATCGTAAGATCGCTGAATGATATGCTTATTACATCTTGAAACCTCTGGGACTTTTTCATTTCTTAGGCTTCAATGGGAATTAAAAGACGAAGGTGGGAAGAGTTGGTTGTTAAGTTATGATCCTATCGGGTACAAAGGTTTCCTTTCCTCTCCCTCTTGCCATACTTCCCTCATATACATAGTATATACAACGACATCGGTGCACCCCTTGTAGGCATATACACGGACGGATACAAGGATATACGGATAGTAGCATGTCCACCAATATAACTATTTACTCATTTTCACTTCATTCCGACTCAGATTAGTCAGCTTCTGTGTTAATCAATTAATTATTTCAACCTGTTCATCCTGATCGTCTTTGCGATCTCAAAACCACAACCCCCAGAGTGTGAAGGTCTGAACAAGACGAGACTGGAAAACGATGCATCACTCCAAAGAGTGAACACGAGCAGTCACAAGAGCACAGATTTTTCATTCTACGTATTCGCCTTGCACATTTCAAAGCCTATACGTGAGGAGCCAAGTACTAACTGAAGCAGTGTCATCCACCGCAATCTGAGCGAACTTCTCTTTAAATTTTCCATGTTACGCGAACCGGGCGGCACTCTAATCGAGATCATTGACGGCCCGACGAGACAAGGCAGCCGCAATGGCGAGCAAATCCTCAGGGCTGTGTGCGTGAGGAAATGGAAGAAGAAAGATGGAGAGATCAACGCAAACGAAAACTCAAAGAAAGATAACGTCTCATGATGCGACTGACCTGACGTTGCTATCCCGTGCCCCAATTATCCGCCCGTTTGAGTCCACAGGAATGAAACTGAAGACATGATGCAAGATGTCGGGGATATCGCGAGCACCGAGCGTCTGTCCTTGCGTATCGCGTGTTCCAAAGATTCGACCATTTGAGTCTACGGGGATGGTACTGACGAAGTGACGGAGGATTTCGGGGAGATCTCGAGCATTGAGTTTCGTATTGTGTGGTCTAATGATTCGACCATTTGAGTCTACAGGGATAGTACTGACGGGGTGAAAGTGACGCAAGAGTTCGGCGAGATCTCGAGCATTGAGTTTCGTATTGTGTGCTCCAATGATCTGCCCGTGTGAGTCCACAGGGATGAAGCTGAAACCACCCAACCCGCCAAGAAAATCGCGGGCACGAGCGTCTGTCCTTGCGAGTCCGCAGGGAACAGATCAAGGATGCGATTCAAGACGTCAGACGAGGAAGAGAGATCAGACTGGCCGACAAGATCATCCCGACGGATGTTGTTTAGAAAACCTAAGTGATGATTATTGAAGAATTGGCCAATTTGTCCACTCAAGTCGAAATCGCCCTGGCCGCGCGAATCTAGGATTTCATCACCACGGGATGCAAAGTCGTGCACATCCCGATCGTAGGTCGTTCCCCTTCTCGATTTCAGTAGTCAAAATATACTGACGTGGAATTAGAGATTACGATAGTGACGCACTCAACAGGCACCGCGAGCGCCAGGAAAGCAACCAAGCCCACGAGGGCTAACACAACAGCAGAAGAGTGCATTTTCTTTTCCACAAGTCGTCAAAAAAAAGAGAGGGATTATTCAGTATTCTCCTCAGAGAGAAAGACAGTCAATGCGAAGGCTAGCCCAAACGTAAAAGTGAAGGTGAAAAGTGAGAATAAGAGGCTATACGGACGGGTGAGAATCATAGCAGCATGAAAGGATGAAAGGAGAACCGACTCACCAACCAGTGCCCTTGGAAAAGAAATGTGACTGAGCTAATGAGCGATGAGCTGGAGAGAAGATGGAATGCGTGGATGCCCGATTATATCAAGTCAAGTCCTTCGAAATGGGTTCATGAGGCAACGGCTCACTGGCCGATCAAAACAAGTTGCCACCTCGGAAACGTTTTGTTAATTCACAATTTGGGGCGTTTACCTAGTTTGTACTACCAACCAACCGATCAGGTTCCAGCGTTGACCCGATGGCATGGTGAAGTGCCGATGATGGGTGCGATGGTGATGGTGTATCCATGACTGAGCACTGGTGCGCATATGGAGCGACTACGCTGCGCGGGGGCATTATCCTTAGTGACATCTACACGTGTTGAGTGTGTCTACGTTCCCCACCCCATCGCTGTTCCACACGTGGAACAGTGCTGTATCGATATGTCAGAATAAACAACCTGTAGCAAGGTTCGCCGATTGAGCATGTGAAAGTGCATCCACTGTACACTAGCATCGAAATGGAATAATCAGGCGACACCCTTAGTTTTTTCCCTACGATACGATTAAATTGTCCTCATGATTGAGTAGCATTGTCAAGTCGCACCGCACCATCAAAGGCTATTTGCTACACCACTTTGTCAGGGACAAAACCGGAATAGTTCAGGAAGACTGGCGCTGTAATACGTTCTGTTCATCAGAGGGAGGTGAGTGGGTGGGTGATGCAATCTTGGGCTCCCTAAAACCTTCCGCCTCCGCTCGTTCCGGTCCATCTTGTCCTCTCGAATGACCCAACCACTCGTTCGCCCTTTCGTCATCCCTTCACGCTCACCTCTACTCTATTCAACAGCAAGTTGTCATCTCTCGCCACCGTCACCGTTGTATCGTCAATCGTCAAAGGGTAGTAGGGGTATTGTCGTGGGTTGTTCCCATTTTTTATTTGATCTGAACGCCCATCACGTGAACGCCCATCACGTGTCAGACCCGTAATTGCCGTTCTCAACATGTTCGCTTATAGCCATCACATTTCTGGAGTTTGATCACATTTAAGGGTCTCTTCATTTAACCATCTTGGTAGGTACGCTTGATGTCATCGTGGTGTACACTGTTGCCATAGCTAGCTAGCTGATTCCTAAAAAACAATACCTTAACTAGTTTTCGTCCCCACGGGCCATCACTTAGTTACTCCCATCAATAATCCGTGTTGGTTAAGGAAACAGGCAAATAAAGACGACCATTGTGCGCAAGGCCCGGGATCGCATGTAGGGAGATGGTACCTCTGTAGTCGCGACAGCTGCTATGCCCTTGCAATCGTCGCTCATTGCTCATGTCATGCCAGACTCTGAGATAACATTTCATACCGGGCGCGAGCGAGGTAAAGAAAATATGAATGGAATTTTTGAATGCACGCGAGTAAAAAAGAATCACTTCTTAATCAACTAAGCTCTCGAGCTTTCAAGTATATACATGCACACTAGGAAGACTAGAGAAATTCGGGCTGTTAGGAAGACAAAACGAAGTAAGTACATCACCCGAGCCATCATGTAACTACGACGAGAACTGTTAAGAGACGGACCAGTAGCGACTGGATCAATGGGGACTGGTTGCCAAGAGGCATAAAGCCAATTCAACACATTCCTTTGTTCTACATGATAATATCTAGATAGTATTGGCTTACGGACTGGCAATGGCACGCTCTCTTACTTGTACTTAAGGACGCTTTTTTGTGTGGATTTCATCAGTTTCGTACTCGCTATTAAATTAAGTAGCTCGCTCAATTTAGCTGCGTTCATTGAACATTTGGCGAAGCGTCGCGCTTGACTTGCGTGCAGTGCGGGGAAATAAAAACGAAAAATAACAACAAATGCGAAACATAGACGAGGATATGCACAAATCAACGCACTCCAAAGCGATGCGAGGCGCACGCATGCTCGCGTCCATGTCGGAAATTATATAATCTATCTATCAGTGCTGAGGGTGGTGGATAGGGCTAGGCGTCGGTGTTAGACGTCGGTCATGTACTTTTAACTTCACTCTCATGTACCATACTACTGCTGTGACAGAGGAGAACCTCTCTCAATTTTAGCAGTAGCAGGATTCAGGATTATTATTATTACGCAAACCAAGTCACAAGACCAAGGCACACGTGATGATCAAGATGGGACTTGCTCTAAGCACGCTCAATAAACAGTCGCAACGGTGTTATTCGATTCCACAATGATATATCATAGGTCCTACATGTGGACGCTTTAACGTCATTATCCGAATCAACCAAGTATCTTCCTCATCACCCTAACACGACTAATCAAGGTCACTCAAAATGCTGCGCGAAAGCAGGACCGCAGCAGCAAGCAAATCTTCCGGTCTGGGGAAGTAAATCCTGTCAATATAGTATGCTTTTCCTAGGAGAAGATGCACCCTACGCTACGCCATCGTCCCTTTCAAGGAGCCCCGGAGAGATATAAAACGGAGGGCGGATGACAGTGCGCTCGGAGACTTCGCTGTCGCGAGCGAAAACGCCGCTCAGCGGAAAATTGTGAAGTATGGCGCCAAGTTCATCAGCGAGACTTCGGGAGAAGACTTCGCTGTCGCGAGCGAAAACGCCGCTCAGCGGAAAATCGTGAAGTATGGCGCCAAGTTCATCAGCGAGACTTCGGGAGAAGACTTCGCTGTCGCGATTTTCAACGACGCTCAGCGGAAAATCGTGAAGTATGGCGCCAAGTTCATCAGCGAGACTTCGGGAGAAGACTTCGTTCGGATGGCTCGCAAAGAAATTGTCAAAGAAGTCATTAATATCGCGCGTCTTGAATGGGCGAAATCCTCTATGGGGGGCGAGGACGAAGTTGGGCCTCACTTGCTTGATGACGGCACGCCGGGCTGTAAAATTCAGATTAACGACGCCGAATTCCAGGAGGAGAGATGGTCTGAACCAATACGCACTGGGGTGGCCATTCGGGGGGGGCTATTTGAGGGGGGGCTATCTGGGTTGCCGAATCCCGGATGACCGTCAGGCGGAGGAGCGTTAGGCGGAGGAGCGTCAGGCGCGAAACCACTCGAGCCAGATCGCTTAGTGACGAAGCCAGGTGCGGCTAACGAAGGAGAGGCAGCCAAAGCCAAAAGAACGCAGGCAACGACAGAGGAACGCATTGTCGGAGTCAGGAGGTAAAGGTGATAGTTAATACGAAAAGTGAGCGAAAAGCGGTAAGACGAAGTCGTGAAAACGAATACAAATGGCTAGTAAGCCATAGTGAGCACTGGGACAAGACAGGAAAATAAGAGAGAAGGACAACCCACCAACCGGTGCCTTGGAAAAGAAATGCAACTGTGAGCTGAAGCTGGGGTATCACAGACCCTCCTAAGTCCCCTTTTATACAGCGCCAGCAGAGGCAGGAGCTCAGCAATTGGTCATGATTATCACTACCATCAATTACGTTCAGAGAGTAGCACCGATCTGGAATGGTTATGCTTCACATCTTTCCTTGCCGATGCCACCAATGGTAATTGATGGCATCATGCCCAATTGAAGCGCCATAAGAATTGACACCCTCCCTGGCCACCTCACTTGGCCCGACATCATTGGCAATGTTTCCTTTGCAAAGGCCACCACCCTCCTTTTATTCCTGCAACGGACCCAGGCCGCCTTCAGGCCTAGCGACCTCGGGAGCCGGGCCTCTGGTACGCGGTCTGTCTTTGTTTCTCCTGTCGCCCCTGTCGCTCTTTAGCACCACTACCTCGACAGGCCGACCCCAGTGGGGTCGGCCTCTCCTTGCCCTTACCTGAGCCTTTCTTTATTTTTTGCCTCGGGTTTTCCATGTAATCTCTACCTGCACCTCTTTCCTGTCCATCTTACAGTAGTTACTAAGTACCTTGTAGTAGCCGCGCGATTTAGGCTTTGTCCTTGCAAGCGTGTAATAAAGTCGAATTCAAAAAATAAGAAGCGCCATAAGAAATAAAGCTGCTGCGCAGGTCCCTGTCCTCCTTCCTCCTCTGTGATCTGAAATCAAAACTCAACCGCGATCGAGGATTGTCGGTGCTCACGGTCTTGGCCATCATGTGTGCCTTGTAGCGTTGGCAATGACCATTGCACATTGGAGATGGGTATCAGTGAGAGACGCTCCTCCACTACGACGGCATGGCACATCACATGAAATAAAGTTAAAAAGACAGTACAGCACAGTACATAGCATTAATGTCTTTGCCTGTGATTCAGGCATCAGAAACCAATAGCTTCAACGTTCGCTCGGGCTCATCCCAATGACCCTTAATTTCACATTGTCAGAATTAGAAGAAAGATTATCCAGCGTGATAACAATTCACTTACACAATGATTCGCACCACTCATGCGCACAATGGAATGCCTCCTTACCTGCTTCCCCAACTCCTTCGCCGACTCTATTTCCGCATTGAATGACCAAATACCCCATGGCACTTGCCATAGAGAGCGGTCGCACCAAAAATACCTGAATTCCACATTGCACCATCCATCCTCAGTACCATCGGGAACGAAAACTGCGGCCATGCGAAGTCGCTCGAAGAGCCCGCTTTTAAGACCATTTCGGAGAAGTAACATATCTACTCCATCAGGCAACGAAGGCGGTACGTAGAAGGCCAATTCAATGTCTTCAGCTGACATTGCAAGAATCGTAGGACGAGGGTCGTCCAATGCAGTACGTGACAGTGTTTCCAGTGTTTCACCATGCGTATAATAACTTGTGACCCACAATGGAAACGATTTCATGTCGTCATCCTTGCCCTCGGGTAGATAGTAATACCCATCAGGAGCTGGATATCCCATGGCGATTGACGGAGGATCTGGAAAGGTCCATTGCCATCTCAGGGCGATGTTTCCATGGTCTCACACCATAGTCACCGAAACGCACCATATGCAATGACTCGTCGGATGTACCTGCTTAGTTCAATATCATCTGCTTCGAAACTGGGAGCGTAAGCGAGGAACGTCGTCATGAATGCAGCGCCGAGCGACCAGCCCGCCAGAATGATGCTATTCGTAGGTAGATCCTCTGACCTCACGATCTCGCAAAGGAAGTCGTAAAGCTCTTTAGTACGTGCTTTCATGAAGAGGTTAGCATTCTCTGATGCCTCTGGGGTGTCATGTGTTGCGGAAGCAATGATAGCGTGGTCTTGGTCACTGAATGGATCAGAACCTGGATATCCACGTCTGTTGATGAGAATGACACGTGCGCCAACGACTTTTGCAAGTGGTAAAAAGTGCTTGAAAAACTCTGGGATGTAAAGAGACTTGAACCAAGGAGGTTGAAGAGAGTGAAAGAGGGAAAAATAAGCTACCTGCGGTCACTGAGAGACCATGTAACATAAGGAGTGTAGGATAATATTCTTGGTTGGTGAACGGAGGACCAGTGTCTAGGAAGGCAAATACACCGAGCTTTTTCCAGTTGTTGTTTGACATTGAGGGAAAAGGAATAGTTGGAGAGTATGAAAGAAATGAACACAGAGAACAATCACGAGTCCATGGCATCTGATTGTGGCGCGGGTCGATACCGGAGATGCCGGCCCAAACCAATAACGTTTAATCATTTATAAGATAGATACTGCGTTAGTTTAGAATCCAGTCTTCTACCACAAAGACTGAGGTTCTAAACTAATGCAGTATCTATCTTATAAATGATTAAACGCGTATAAGAGTTGTTGGTTCAGGCCGGCATCTCCGGTATCTAGCGTGTTGGCTGCTACTCCAACAGAACAGGTAGTGGGTAGGGCTAGGTGTCAGTGTTAGATGTCAGGTATGGAGGCGTGGCTGTAATTAGTATGAGGATGTGCTTGCTAGCGCGGTTGGTGGGGTTTCCGTGTGCCTTCCTCACGATATGCCAAACAAAACAAGCAGATAGAGAGATCGATCATGATGTCCATGTCATGTACTTTTAACTTCACTCTCATGTGCCATACAGCTGCTGTGGCAGAGGAGAACCTCCCTCACTTTTAGCAGTAGCAAAAGAAGTGGGATTCAGAATTATTATGCGGACTGTGAGTCCTAGGGTTGCAGAAAATATTCAAGGCCAGTAATTTACTGGTAATTTACAGAGGGTCTGATGAGAACGTGGTAATTTACAGTAAAAAATTCCATGTAATGTTTTCAATTATAATTCCATATCAAGAAGTCATTGTCTAGGGGCTCTCCAGGAGCTTCTGGAGGGTTAGGAGCAGCCACAGAAGTGTCACTTGATGGTTCATCAGAAAGAACTGCTGCAAGACACCAAGATGACAGATCAATGGTTAGTGAGACCTCAAGAGAATGTTCAGGATGGAACATCTCAAGATTCGGCTCATCCAACCAACTATCATCCTTGTTGTCATGGTAGTGAATGCAATTCACCCAAGAGATTGTGCCGAATCACGTGATGTAAAGTAAACAACATTGAACCAAGATAGCAGTACAGAGGTTCCGGGATAGCGGTTCAACACGTGATGTAAAGTAAACAATGGCAAATTCTGTTGAACCAAGATACCGGTACAGAGAGCTCACCCAACTCTCCCCCACCGCTGACATCCCTAAAGTGGTAATCTTGTCACACAACTGTGATTTGTAATAATATTTATTTTAAAAATGAAGTTATCGTTGATCAACAAAAAAACATTACAAATCAAAGTCATGTGACATATAGACAAACGTTTTCAACCTAATGAAAGACCGGCTCTGCTCATGCGACCACCTCACCCCCCTCACCTTCCCTCATGCACTCCTACACCCCCTCTACTCCGATTGTCGACAGGATCTCCAATTCCTGCCTGACTGAGCTCTGGAACTTGACCCACTTCCATGGCACATACTCTTCACTTGCAAACCTTACATTGAGGATTTTCTCACCTTTATCCAGGACATGTGGGCCTTCACATGGCCTCCTTTGGCAAGATGACCTTGTGAGCTGGATTAAGTCTGAGTTGGTGACATTGGGTAGTATGGGTAGGTTCACCTTTCTTCTCCAACACATGGGCTCTGTTCCCCTCTCCACTCCTTCTCTATTACACACTGTCTCTCTTGTTTCCCCTCTACCAAGAGGTTTTGCATATGGTGGTTCCCACCCTTCACTCATGTTCACAACAGTAGTTACTATGTACTGGTAGTAGCTGTGTGATTTGGGCAAGGTCCTGAAGCACAAATAAAATCTAATCTTGTACCTTTACACTTACTGCACAAGACTTGTGACCACTGTCAAAAGTAAGATACATGTAGGAAAAATAAGAAGACCCAAAGAGTTCATGAGAGTGAGAAAAGGAAGCACCAGGTCCAATTCTGGGACCACTGTATGCTCCAGTGCTGGAACAAGAGGGTGGGTGGCTCATTCTTGAGGCTAGCAAGAATGTGTGAGAAGTGCCAAAGTTCTTATCTAATCCTTATCTGATCTTATTCCAACTGATTTGTAATTAGTGTTTAAAAGTCCAGTCCATTGGACCGAAAAAAGACCGCAAACCGGACCGGACCGGACTGGTGGCAACCGGACCACTGGTTGCGGTTGCCCCAAAGTCATCACACATGCGGTCTGCAGTCCATCAACAATATATCATTTTAAAAAACCGTCTAAAGACCGGTTGCAACCGGTCTTAGACTGGACTTTGGTTGCTTCAAGCTAAGCTATTATATTCAAAATATGTACTACAGATCTTCTACATTTAGGTGCTATGTACAAGATACGATACAACAAAACTTGGGTGTGATACTCTTACAAAGACAAACAAATGTAAGCACTATTTATTTGTCAATTGAACAACTGGACGCGTTCAACCATGAAGCCTATAAAGCCAACCTCAGTGAAGGCCCACTGAAGAAGAACTCACCTGCACCGAAAACCTGTGCTCATGCTCCAAAAGGCAAGGCAAAGAAGACCATCCACAAAAAAAGGAAAGTTTCTGATGAAAGCAGTGATGAAGAAGAGTCATCCAAATCCAGTGACAACAAGCCCGCACCAAAAAGAAAACCAAGGAAACAGTCAAAATATCAGAATGCTGTAGAGGATATCACAGATGACAAGTCAGAAGGTGATGGAGTTGAAGTTGTCAATGACGAATCAGAGGAGGATGACTCGGACATGCAGTGGACACCTGCAGATAATGACATTTGTGTTACTATTATCCTTCATTCAAATGGCCTTCTTACAAGTAACAGAACGATGATGGCAAACTTGATGAACAACATTGTAGTGAAATCCCTGTGAGACTGAAGGTGAAAGCCGACTCCTCAAAAGATATCAGATTACTGTTCTCGGACCACTCAACAGTCAACTTCAAGAAGCGGGATGGTACCAATGAGACTGTGAGAGGGCGGTGGTGCAACATCTGCAGGTAAGTCCCATGCCCACACAATGAGAGAACCATTATACTCACAAAGATACAGAGAAGATGCAGAATTGATTAAATGCGAGGGAATGCAGAAGGCATTCTTCAAGGGAAGTAACTCCTCATGCCGCCAGCATGCACGGCTGCACTGGAAAGTCTATGAGAGGAGATGTAAGGAGACTGACACACCTATTCACCACTGGGCAATACCCGTTCACTCTGGAAGGCACAGGAGGAAAAGAAACAGATGAAGGGGAAGCAGCCAACATTGGATATGGCTTTTGAGAAAGTAACCGCAGGTCCAAAAGCATTCACACAGGGTGGTATTCTGAACGCAGTCTCGAAGTTTGTGGCATGCGATGATCAGGTAAGTTTTCACAATCTTCAGGAAATGGTTGAAGTGTGTTGAATGTTGCTCCAAGTCCCTAGCTGTTGCTAATAAAGCTTCGTTCCGTAACTGTTTGGTAGCAATGAGACCACAGTCAAAGACAAAGGATTTACCAAGTACTCACGATGTCACAAGATACATCCACAATCAGTTTGTCAATCGCTTGGAAGAGCTGAAGAGAGATATTCTTGTAAGTTACAATACATGACAATTACAACAAAGACTTACGAAGGAAAACAGGCAGCACCAGGGAAAATCTCAAGCACTGCAGATGGATGGTCTGCAGACACTACAAAAGTGGCCTTCTTGGGGATGACTGCACACTGGATCGATGTCAAGGATGCAAAGTGGAAGATGAGATCAGAGGTTGTGGGATTCAAGGCTATATCAGGGGATCATGGTGGGGACAACCTTGGGCGTTATTTCATGGGGCTGTGTGACCGTGTGGGGATCTGTAATCAGAATAAATCCAAGGTAAGCATGTCCTCGATGCAATTAACTACTTTACATTGATTCTCGCTCAGCTTTCTACCATAACGCTAGACAATGCATCAACGAATGACAAGATCTGTTCAACGCTCGAGGATTTGCATCAACGTCGACAGCTCAACCACTGGGATGCGTTCACCAGCCAACTCCGTGAGTGTTTCACATTTACCAAGACTTGCCCACATTCTCACCTTTTTTCAGTTGTCTTGAGCATGTCGTCAATCTAGCCAATATCGATATCATGTCACACATCACCAAGATTGCTGCTGTGGAGACAGCCACTGCCATATGGGAATTTGATCCCGAGGTACCTGCTAACCGTGTGTTGAATGGATCTTTGGATGTTATTACTGCTATCCGCACTCTTGCCATTAAGGTATGCTACTGTCCTATCATCTCCAAGACAATGCTCTATTCCTATCTGTTCAATTCCAGATTCAGTCATCTGGACAGCGTATTGAATGCTTCCAGAGATATCAACTTGAGTGTGGCATTTCACATCCACGCAAGATCCCTCTCCACAGCAATATTCGATGGGGATCAGCATTTCTCATGTTGGACTGCTCTTATGCCCTTCGACAGGTGAGTACTTGTATATTTAATAGTTCTTCTCTTTTTGACAAGTGATGACAGCCAATCAATCGGTTCATTGTATCTGCTGATGAACGTTTCGGCAACATCACAACCATCAGAAAGGGTGGACAGATCATCAAGCACATCCCATGGTCAGCATTCAAACTATCTGAAGATGATTGGAGCCGAGTATGCGATGTGAAGAATATCTTAGCAGTGCGTGTTTACAAATCTATGTACTTCCCACTACTGACCACTAGTCCAGGATTCGAGGGCCATCCAGCACTACTTCTCCCCTGAGCGGCAGCCAACCTTGTGGCGTGCCCTTCCAGCAATTGAGGAACTACAGACAGCCTGGGAAACAAAAGGCGATGATGTGCGATATGCTGCATACAGGCCTGCAATTACCGATGGGCTAAACAAGCTGAACAAGTACTATTCTCGATTCGATGAGAAACCTTACTATGTGCTCTCATTACGTATGTGAACAGATCTCTTAGTGACACAGCATTCAATTCCATCCTATAGTTCTCCATCCATACTACAAACTCCAGTACATCAAGTTAGCTTGGGGAGGAGAGGAGGAACAGGCTGAGGATCGTGCAGCAGGAAACTGGGATGCAAAAAACTGGCAAGACGAGGCCCAGAAGATTCTTGAAACAACGGTATGTGTAATGCCCTATATCTTCCCAAAATCCACTGACACTACTCTTACAGATGGAAGCCTACTGGAAGACACGACCTAGAGCACCAACGGTAATGATGCCAACCACTACCCCAGAGTCTTCTGGTACCAGAAGTTTGCCGACCACATCCTTTCTTTCTGAGTTCGACAAACATCGCCAGATGCTTCTGACACAGGAGGGGGATGAAGGGTGGGCTGCTGAACTACGACGATATCTCAAGGATGTTCCTGCGGATGTCACCAAGGAGACAGACATTGTGGAATGGTGGCAGGTTTGTGGGCAATTCACTGATTTTCTACCTATCTATCTAAGGTACAATTTCAGGATCATTGTCAGCTTTTTCCAACACTCGCATGGATTGCACTTGATGTCCTCCCCTGTCAGGCATCATCTGTACCCTGTGAGCGACTTTTTTCAGCAAGTAAACAAACTGCCGAGGAGCGCCGTTCACGTTTGGGCGCAGGACGATTTGAAGAACTTCAGATAATGAAGTTCGCATGGCGTAACACAATCACTGACCTTGCTGCATGGAACTCTGCTGAGGTAGAGGAGGTGGACCTCAAGTGTTATGCGGATCTTTTAGAGGCAGATGCCATGCTTGCTGAATTCGATAAGTATGCAGATGACATGGTTGTAGATTGTTGAATAAACTTTATTATGACTACATTAGATTAGAAGTAGCCATCGCAGTAGAGTAGAACGTTAAGACGTTCTAATATAATTATGCTTGTGTTTCTATCTGATGACTGTGGCCTGGATGTGGGATTGAGCCATCTGTGAAGCGTGAGAACATCCACTTCGGGTTCGGGTGCAACTGCCACCGCGTGTATGTGTTCAACTTCATACAGCCCATTGGGGCTCATGCTGATTTTGCCCAATCTCCTTTTGTATTTTTGATCTTGCAATCCTGGCCTTCAAAGGAAACAGTAACAAGTGTTTTCAATACATCCAATGGATACAATGGTGAGTCTAATTTCAGGTGCGTATGGGGCGTCTCTGAGAATAACTGGTGTGGTCTTCAGCCCATTCGGCACCTCGATTTGAAGATTGCCAGTCCCGATGGCATAGAAGACTCGTTTGTCGGCTGCAGTGATAGCTCTGGGTGGAATGGATCGATAAGAAGTGAAACATTGGAGGAATGGGGAGATGTGTTGTGAAGTGCCAGAGTCATAAAGCTCGGTTTCAGTGGTAAGTTCTGCACTTGCTGTGTCATGTACTGATATGTTTTGTAGATTGCTTTGATCTTGCATTGTCTCGAGGGCACACACATACGCTGACACGTAAAGTGGTAGAGCATTGCCACCCATCAAACGTCCGCACCTCAAGATCACACTACTACACCCCCCTGAGTCACCCCCATGGCGGATGGTGGTCCGACTCAGGCTGCCTGCTCAAGGGAAAGGGAAGGAAAATGAGGACAACAGTGACAAGGAACCAGCAAAAGGTTTATTTGATGATATTCTCACCCCCGAGGACAGAGATACATCAAAGACTGTGATAATGCATTCAGACAAACTCAGGTTCGAGCGAAGTCGACAAGTGACGGAGGTGAGTTTCATTCGATCAGAT
Source organism: Multifurca ochricompacta (assembly GCA_022496185.1). Lineage (NCBI taxonomy): Eukaryota > Fungi > Basidiomycota > Agaricomycetes > Russulales > Russulaceae > Multifurca > Multifurca ochricompacta. The sequence continues at coordinate 52,313 of WTXG01000088.1, forward strand.
TAACGAAGTCGCACTCCTTATTACTCTCTCAGATCAAGCTCAATCCACCCCAACCAAAACCCACCCCCATAGCCCCCAAGATCCCTATTGCTGGCCCATCAAATCGACCGCTTCAATCAAATGTCACGATAGCCCAACGCAGCCTTCGAATTCAGCGCACTCCATCTCTCCCACACCTTCAACTCCCAGGCCTTCACCTACCACAGCACACTCGACGGGCGTTTGGATACACACCATTCGCTTTGGAGAGTACGACATTCAGACGTGGTACGATGCACCCTTCCCAGAAGAGTATGCAAATATTCCGGATGGACGCTTGTGGATCTGAATTTTGCCTGAAGTACAATAAGAGTCAGTTTGGTGCATCGAGGCACGGTGTATGCCTTCACACTTTTGATGGCATGTGTGGAAAGCTGACGCTTCTTTGTAGTTGAAATGCAAGGCACGTCATCCACCAGGGGACGAGATCCAGGGATGGAAGTGTATCAATATTTGAGGTCGATGGGAGGCGGAACAAGGTATGCTTCTTCAATACGGTGTCGGGATGCAACAGGATGCAATTAACATGTTCATTTACCAGGCCTCCATCCAAGCCACTTCCACTTTCAACTTGATGGTGAGTCTCAACTTGTTGCACTATTGACCGTCACGTCAAGTCAATCTGACTGCGCCATCCATCCATCTCTCCCACTGTTCGCCTGCCCCCCTCTAACGCCAATCCTTCCTACAGTCGCACCACGCCTCGGACACTGCCCATCCCTCTTCCCAGTATTCTGTTCTTTCTTTTTCTTATCATGAGCACTGCCCTCATCACTGCCAAGCAGGATTGACACCCAGGGTCTTCTTGATCGCGCCTTTCCCCTCCCTACCTATTCTTCCCACCCTTCAGCCCCGATGGGCTCACAATCATCTTCTCAACCACGAAGTTATTCTTTTTGCACTCTTCTGAAAGAGTCTTCACACATCCACTATGTGTCCTCCAGTACGTTCTAACCCAAAGGTTTCATGTCATTAATCTTATTGAATTTTACTACTGCAGTCCGCAGTTCAACCCTTGTTTCCTGTCTTTGCTCACCGTCGCTCCCGACCGTCTGCTCCAGCGGCGCAACAGCTCAAATTCTGCAACGTTGCTCTTTCTCTTCTTGACCAGTCTTCCTTTCGTACCCCACAGTCCGTTCTTGACCTTGAAACTATCATACCTACTCAGCCTGAGACAAGCATTTTCGGGAGTGATGGTGCAACAGCCGATTCATCGAAACCAGTCGATGCTCCACTCGCTTCTTTGATCTGCCATGGAAGCACAAGTACACTCTCATGCAAAAGCTTCCTTCTGGCAACTGGTGGACATCTCTCAACTCTGACACTACTTCTCTTTCAGGCGATGGATCGGAACTCAAGAATCTACATACTGCCAATGCAGAGCTTGTTGCCATCTTACCTTCAGCGCCTGTACCAGAAGCTTCAGGATCTTCCACCCCAACATTGGGGTCCCTTTCAAGGAAGTTGCATACTAAAAGCCTACACTACCTGGCCCACGACACCTCAGCGCTGGCTTGTTTCTGGATTATGGCCCTAACGCTAGCTATCACAATCACCACGGCCACGCCCATCACCAGCCTCAACCTCATGCACATGCATACGGGCCCTCGCGCCTGAGCTTCACCGTGCGCCCGCACCTGTGCCACTTGCCATAGGCGACTGGCCAGGGCGCCACTTTTCCTTTATTTGTCAGTTCACTAACATGTGTCTTCTTTTCCTTTTTATGTCTCGCTTTTCCCTTTTGTGTGCATGAGGTGTAGCATTTGACTAGCTCCACACATTGGTGTAAGTGGCTGTTATCATGGCACTTGTACTGATTTTGGATAGCCCCTTCGTGTTGAAAGTCCACTTCATGCAGTCCCAGTAAGTGATCCAGTTGGATCCATCTGCTGCTAACTTTGTCAAGGTGATCTTCATGTTGTCAGCCATAGTGTGAAAAGAGGGTGGTGCAGATAATAAATGCAGGGTATGTTTTTGAGGTTTCATCTTTGGTCTTTTGCATTGATTTAATTGGTGACACCAGGGCCATAACCTGATAGGATTATAGATGCAAAAGAAGATGAGCAGGGATGTGTGAGAGGTGGAAGTGGAAGCAAAGCAAGACTGTTGTTGATACAAGTAAACTTAGAGGTTTTTTATACAATTTATGCTACAATAGGAGTCCTTCTAAAATATCATGAAGTTGTGCTTGCATACTAGTGAAAATGATGGAGAAATGAAAATGTTGTACAGTAATAGTAATAGGAGTCAAAAGGAATAATAGAATGTAATGCAAGCATTGCAAGTGTCTGTCTGGGAACCGACCTCTGACCGGTTCTGAACTGGTCATGTGAGAACCGGTTGGAACCGGTTGTTGGACCGAAAGTGAACCGCTATAGACCGGTCCTAAGAAGTCCAGTCTGCAGTTGGTCTATATTTGAGTTACTATAGACCGGTTGCCAGTCCGGTCCACATGAAATTTATTGAAAAAACCGGACTGGACCGGACTTTTAAACACTATTTGTAATGATATTTTGTCCCTTTCTAAAATACATATTCAACGATAAATGATAACTTCCTTTTTAAAATAAATATTATTACAAATCACAGTTGTGTGACAAGATTACCACTTTAGGGATGTCAGTGGTGGGGGAGAGTTGGGTGAGCTCTCTGTACTGGTATCTTGGTTCAACAGAATTTGCCATTGTTTACTTTACATCACGTGTTGAACTGCTATCCCGGAACCTCTGTACTGCGGAAAAAATAGGTACTTTTTTACGAACCCATTATTTACCGGTAATTTACTGGGTCGCTGTGGGAGTAGTAATTTACCAGGTCACGTGCCAACGTGACTAATATATGAGTTAACTAAACTAAATATATGAGCGAGCTGTTGAGCCGGGAATGGATCAGGGTAAGCTGGACCGGAGGTGACTGGTGTTGCCGGTGCATTGTAATATACTTACTAACATTCCACTTGTTTATTATGATTAAGATACAATCCTTATGACCATAGCACAGCATGCTCTTTACAGTATTTAAAGACAGTACTTCTGTAGCTTGCACTTCAGTTTTGACTCAAGAACACTTTTCAAAGTCAGATGGCAAACTGGATGAGAATCCAGATGATGATAAGGATGATAGTTGGTTGGATGAGCCAAATCTTGAGATGTTCCATCCTGATCTCTTGAGGTCTCATGAACCATTGATCTGTCATCTCAGTGTCTTGCAGCAGCTCTTTCTGATGAACCATCAAGTGACATTTCTGTGGCTGCTCCTATCCCTCCAGAAGCTCTTGGAGAGCCCCTAGACAACGACTTCTCGATGGAAATGGAATTATATTGAAAACATCATGTGAAAGTATCACGTGGATTTTTTACCGGTAAATTACAGTAAATTACCACCTTCCCATCAGACCCTCTGTAAATTACCAGTAAAATATTGGCCTCGAATATTTTCTGCAACCCTAATCTTGGTTCAATGTTGTTTACTTTACATCATGTGATTCGGCACAATTTGTTGGGCAAATTGCATCCAGTGTCATTCAGATTCTCATCCAGTTTGCCATCTGTGTTACAATCCCTGCCAAGCAACCCCATTTTCTTCACTCTTCCCAATGACGACCCCTCTTTACCACCCACCCTACATTTCATGATCACGTCTCCGTCCTGGGACCCATCATGTGCTCTCCTCCCATCCCCGTGACCTCCTTTGTACTTGTTGACTCGCTGTTTGCCCGTGTTTCCCTTTATCTTGTTATCTCGTATCTCTTTATCTTTACGACTGGACACTTACTTAATACCCTATCAGAAGCTAGGCTGTACGCCCTCCGCTTTCGTACAGTAGCCCACAAAACCGTTCCAATGTTTGGCCATCCTGGAGAGATTGACCTACCACACAATGAGAATAATTTCCAAACTTAGTAGAAATTAGTAGATGATAGTGTAGCATCTAAGCTTCAATTAGAGCCTATACTAATGTCAATTGAGTCAGTGGTTCATGATATATAAAATGTTTTGTGAGGCATTATCATTGGAACGGTTTTGTGGCCAACATGTGAGATGACAAAACCGGTATCTGGTGGTCATGGGAATGCATTGACAGTCATGTGACAATGTTTAATAAGTTGAACACACACCAAATAATCATCAACAACACTTGCTTCTTACCATGCATGCCCTCTCTGCTGCCAAAAGGACTCACATTGTCTCCCTCCTCACTTCTGGCAAATCTGCCCATAAAGTGTCAACTATGACTGGCCATGGCACTATTATCATCTCAAGATGGGTCATAAATACTGCCCTTACCATCCCAAGTCAAATGGAGGGAGACCAAGGAAGCTGACAGAGAGAAATGCTCAGCATGCTGTTTGCCTTATCTCCTCTGGCAGGGCAGACACAGATGTGGAAGTGACTAGAGCACTTCAGAAGTTGTTAATGGGTTCCTCTATCAACATACAATGCCCATCCATCCTCCCATCAAATTTTCAAGCCATACCTGGCCCCTCCCATATCATACACCCCCATTCCATCATAAGTGCAATAGGCCACAAAACCAATCCAATGACATTGCTACACAAGACATTTTATATATCATGAACCACTGACTCAATTGACATCAGTATAGGCTCTAAGTGACACTTAGATGATACAATATCATCTACCAATTTCTACTAATTTTGGAAATTATTCCTATGGTGTGGTTGGTCAATCTCTTCAGGAATGTTAAACATTGGAATGGTTTTGTGGGTTACTGTATGATGGAATGGGGGTGTATGATATGGGAGGGGCCAGGTATGGCTTGAAAATTTGATGGGAGGATGGATGGGCATTGTATGTTGATAGAGGAACCCATTAACAACTTCTGAAGTGCTCTAGTCACTTCCACATCTGTGTCTGCCCTGCCAGAGGAGATAAGGCAAACAGCATGCTGAGCATTTCTCTCTGTCAGCTTCCTTGGTCTCCCTCCATTTGACTTGGGATGGTAAGGGCAGTATTTATGACCCATCTTGAGATGATAATAGTGCCATGGCCAGTCATAGTTGACACTTTATGGGCAGATTTGCCAGAAGTGAGGAGGGAGACAATGTGAGTCCTTTTGGCAGCAGAGAGGGCATGCATGGTAAGAAGCAAGTGTTGTTGGTGATTATTTGGTGTGTGTTCAACTTATTAAACATTGTCACATGACTGTCAATGCATTCCCATGACCACCAGATACCGGTTTTGTCATCTCACATGTTGGCCACAAAACCGTTCCAATGATAATGCCTCACAAAACATTTTATATATCATGAACCACTGACTCAATTGACATTAGTATAGGCTCTAATTGAAGCTTAGATGCTACACTATCATCTACTAATTTCTACTAAGTTTGGAAATTATTCTCATTGTGTGGTAGGTCAATCTCTCCAGGATGGCCAAACATTGGAACGGTTTTGTGGGCTACTGTATATTTGGGCCCACCTGACCTCGTTATCCTTATCTCGTTGACGCCCGTTTACTTACGTATATAAGTCCACTGTAGCTACACTGTAGACCTCAGACTCGACTTATTGAATACATCGGTGCTTGTCTTCTGGACATCCCCTTTGATCTCTGACTCAGTATCTCAAGTGCTTCCAGCACTTTTCCATTCAACATCGTCTTAGGGAAGTGCCCCTTTGACGTTGACTCGTCCCACTTACACTCCAAGAGACCTTATTGGTTTCTTATCTGAACCTACGAACCGCACTGTCACACAAGTTGTGTGGAACGTCCCGCACTGGGCATAACATCAAGTTGAGTCTCTCATCGTGGCTTCCAGCTGCAGTCAGACTTTGTTCAAAGAAGAGCTCATCAAACGAAGAGACGAGAATAATCTTTCACAGCAAACACTTGGCTCTGCCACCTGGAAAGATTTTGAATCCGAGTTTGGATACTATGTCTATCACGACGGAAGATACCAACCGGTAGAATATGATGACGAAAAGAGGGTTTGGTATCATATCCGATATTTGGACAGCCAACACTCTTGGGTCACCACAGGACCTGCCCCACCTGAATTTGGATTAGGACCGTGGAGAGAAAACCCCCCGGCCATTGTCACGGACTCTGAACCAGAAGAGTACGTAGAAGAACATAGTGAAGAAGCACTGGTATTAGCGTCAACTACAACCCCAGTTGCACCAGCAGTTGTCATGATCAGAGCCCCTGCTTTGACAACTCCTCAGATATCCACACAGTCCACCAGTACCGTCATCCCATCTACACAAAGAATGTCCACCATTGCTGCCCAGCTCCCAGACCCAGCCCCTCCACCCCCGCCACCTCCACCAGTGATGATGCCGCCAAACATACCCCCGCCCTCTGGGCAGCTGTCAGGAGTACTACCCCAGATGTTCACTGGGGACCGCTCCCAGAGCAAGAAATTTATGTTGGAGTTTACAACGTTTAAGAACTTCAACCATGACATCCCCCAGATCATCAACCCCTTTCAACGCACCAACCTCTTTCTGTCTCTGATACGAGGGGACGCAGTAGATGACTGGACAATGGAACAACTGGAGTGGCTGAATGAAGAAGTTGAAAGTGGTTGTCGCACCACTAGTGAAGGTCTTTGGGAAACTGTGGCCCAGAGATTCAAAGATGCATTCATGGATGGACAAGCCAAGCAAAAGGCTGCCCGAGAGTTGAAGTCTCTCAAGATGGAGAAGGGAGAATTGGATGCCTATGTGGCAAAGTTCAGAAGCCTGGCCAACAGGGCTGGGTACGACACAGATGAAGAGGCAACACTGGACCTCTTTTCGCAAGGACTGCCTAACCCACTGGTCAAAAACATTATCCAGTTCCACCACCCCAGGACTGGGATCAATGGGTCGATGCTGCCGACGACAGCAACAAGACTATCTCGACTTCCAAACACGCTTCGGAGTCGACACTAAGAAAGGAAAGACCTGGACCAGTGGAAGGCCACCTTCGGGTCAAACCCGCCCATGCCTCCCAGAGGGATCCAAACACAATGGATACCTTGGCTGACAGAACCAGAGCGCAGGTGGCACTTACTGAAGACAAAAGGCAGACATTGATGAAGGAAGGAAGGTGCTTTCGCTGCAAAGCACTGGGTCATATGTCGAGGGAATGCCCAAGGAAAGGGGCATGAGTGGTGGAAGCAACGGTCTTGCCTATCCAAAATAACCCACCACCGTCGACAAAAAACACCAACGAAAGAAGAAAAGGCGCAGGAAATATGGGCAAACATGATGAAAGAAAGTGAGGAAGTGCGAGCCATCTTGGTAGAAAAGGCTTTCACCAAAAAGGATTTTTGATTGGCTCTACCCCGTCGGCCTGGGTGCGAGCATTACATGTAACCTCTGTGTACACTAGTCGCTTCAAATCACTGAAAATACCAGTACATTTCGAGACTACACAAAGGACGGCCGACCATGACATCCTGATAGACTCAGGAGCCACTGATAACTTCATCAGCCCACAAATGGTGAGGACCATGGGCTTGGGGATGCTGGAACTCCCCCAGGAAAAGAATATTTGGAATATAGATGGAACGGCCAATAGAGCCAGAAGGATTACCCACTACACCGACCTCAATGTCCAAGTAGGAGAAAGGACAAAAGCGATTCGGTTCCTTGTCACCAATCTAGGAAGCGAAGATCTAATCCTAGGGTACCCATGGTTGGCTGCATTCGAGCCAAAGATCAATTGGAGCGATGCAACCATGGACAAGGAATTTTACCCTGTCCTCATTACATCATTAGGGTACAATTATGCCATCCGACATGCGAGAGCAGTGGAAGAGGAAGATGTGGGTCACTGTTATGCCACCAAGGCATCGGAACTTGCCCAGAAGGCTGCAGAAGGGTGTACTGAAAAAACCTTTGAAGAGGTGGTGCCGGAAGTTTACCACTGGCACTGGAAGGTATTCTCGGAAGAAGAGTCGCAACGCTTTCCGCCTGCACGACCTTGGGATCATGCTATCGAATTCACACCAGATACCCCATCTGCCATTGACTGCAAGATTTATCCATTATCCCAAACAGAGCAAGTGGCACTCACAAGTTCCTCGAAGAGCACCTTGCAAAAGGGTACATTCGTCCATCAAAGTCACCATATGCATCACCTTTTTCTTCATCAAAAAGAAAGATGGTAAACTTCAACCTGTTCAAGACTACCACGGATAAATGCTCATACCATAAAGAATGCTACCCCCTTCCTCTCATCTCCGAACTCATTGACACCATGCGAGACAAGTCCCTCTTTTCCAAAATGGAGTCGATGGGGATACAACAACATCAGAATTAAGGAAGGAGACCATGTAAAGCCACATTCAAAACCAACCAGGGACTCTTGAGCCAAACGTCATGTTCTTCGGCCTCACCAACTCGCCTGCCACCTTCCAATCTATGATGAACCACATCTTCTGCAACCTTATCCTCACAGGTGAAGTAGTGGTGTACATGGATGATATCCTTGTGGCTACAACAGACAATTTGATCCATCACCGAGAGCGGGTTCACCAGGTATTGGAAATTCTGCACAAACACGATCTATATCTCAAACCAGCCAAATGTTCATTTGAACAATGAAGTATAGAATACTTGGGAGTCATCCTAGAGGGGGGACATGTCCGGATGGACCCAGTAAAAGTGCAAGGATCCGGGAGTGGCCCATACCCACATGTATCAAAGACGTGTGGTCCTTCATCGGGTTCTGCAATTTCTACGACGATTTGTACGAGGCTTCTCAGGCATGCCCAACCGTTAAATGGACTGTTAAAGAAGGATGTACCCTGGCACTGGGGAGATGAACAGCAACGAGCCTTTGAACAGATCCGAGACATTGTGAGCTCAGAACCCATCCTTCTGCAACCAGATCTAGAAGAACCCTTCGAACTCGAAGTTGACACATCGCACTTTGCGAACGGAGCAGTACTAAACCAACGGGATGTGACGGGACTGCTTCATCCGGTTGCCTTTTATTCGGAAACATTCTCACCGGCGGAACGAAATTATGACATTTGGGACAGAGAACTGCTTGCCATTGTAAAGGCATTATGACATTGGTGACCATACCTAGCCAGGACTCCCCACAAAACCATTATTCACACCGACCACTCCAACCTGTTATATTGGAAGGAACCCCATAAAATCAGTCGACAGGTTGCTCGTGAAGTCCTAGAGCTGGAGGAGTACAACTTTGTGTTGAAACACATCGCAGGAAGTCGCAACGCACGTGCAGATGCCCTGTCATGACGGCCTGACTTGAACACTGGAGGAGAGGACAACAATGATGTCACAGTCCTCCCTGAAGAAGTCTTCGCGAGAACCGCTGTCGTGAGCCTCCACGACATGGATTTGTGGGCCCAAGTGTCACAAAATATGAACCAGCAATTATGTCAATCATGGGCAGATGCACACAATCTGAAGAAAATTGATGGCCTTTGGTGGAAGGATGGGGATCGACTCGTTGTCACCGGTGGCGACAACATTAAGAGGGGGGTGATCCATTTTCACCATGACCTTCCCTCTGCAGGCCACCCTGGCATTGCCAACACATATGCCTTGGCCAAACGAGATTACTGGTGGCCAAACATGAAGAAGGATGTGGAAAACTATGTGAAAGGATGCGCGGACTGCCAAGCCAACAAAGTAAACACGCACCCACACCCACCAGCACTATTCCCGATCACACTGACGGCCTCACTACCATTCCAGACTGTCGCGATGGACTTCATTGTCAAACTCCCCATCTCCAGAGGATTCGACTCTATCCTGACCATCACTGACCATGATTGCTCTAAAGCAGCACTGTTCATACCCTGTAATGAGTCCGTCACAGCAGAAGGAGTAGCCAAACTCTACCTGGATCACGTCTACAAACACTACGGTCTCCCAGAAAAGATCATCTCTGACTGCGACCCACGTTTCACCTCCGCATTTGCCAGAGCGCTCTGTAAAACCTTAGACATCACCCAAAATATCTCGACTGCCTACCATCCACAAACTGATGGACAATCAGAAAGAACAAACCAGTGGCTAGAACAGTACCTTTGGTTCTGGTGCAATGGACAACAGGACGACTGGGCTGACTGGCTGGCAATGGCGGAGTTTGCACATAACTCATGGCCCAATGGGACTACTAAGACCCCTCCATTTTCACTTATCATGGGATGGATGCCACAGACCAACTGGACCAAGAAACCCACGAACGTCCCTTCGGCTGCGCAGCATATCAGCCAATGGGAAGAGATAGTGTTTAAAAGTCCGGTCCAGTCCGGTTTTTTCAATATATTTCATGTGGACTGGACTGGCAACTGGTCTACAGTAACTCAAATATACTGCAACTGCAGACTGGACCGCTTAGGACCGGTCCATACCAGTCCGGTTTCAGTCCAACAACCAGTTGCAACCGGTTTTCATGCAACCAGTTCACAACCGGTCTGAACCAGTCCGAACTGGTCAGAGGTCAGTTCCCAGACACTTTCAAGACAAGAGATAAGCTAAAGTTAACCACATAAACTAAACTGTAGGAATATTGGTCATATATCATGGACTGGTTATTACAAGGAAAGATTAGATTAGATAAAGACAGAGCATTCTAATATAGATAACTACCATTAAACACTGCACAGAATGCAGATAGTGATGGATGCATAAGGCTTAAGGCAATCAGAGACACTCAGAATTGTGCATAGAGCAAGTATATTACTATTACTACTATCCTACAAAGTTTCAGATCAGATCTTGCATCTGATCTGAAGTGAGACAAGAATCAGTTGCAGTGACTCAAAAAGGTGATTCAATGATGCATCAGATTAAATTGCCTATATCTCCATGAATACCACTCATAATTACATCATTCCTTTTTTGGTATAAAGCTATTATGTACATCTGCCAGGCCTACACCAAACACGTGGCTCTGTTTGGCCTAGCTTTGTTATTAATTTACAAATAACCAGAGAGTGCCAAACATTGAATCACATTTTTGAGTCACTGTAACTGATTCTTGTCTCACTTCAGATCAGATGCATGATCTGATCTGAAACTTTGTAGGATAGTAGTAATAGTAATATACTTGCTCTATGCACAATTCTGAGTGTCTCTGATTGCCTTAAGCCTTATGCATCCATCACTATCTGCATTCTGTGCAGTTTTCAATGGTAGTTATCTATATTAGAATGCTCTATCTTATCTTATCTTTAAGGCACCAAAAAGACCGGTCCAGACCGGTCCATACCGGTCTAGTCCGGTTTTTAGGCAGTCTATCATTGTTGATGGACTGCAGACTGCATGTGTGAAAAATTGGGGCAACTGCAACTGGTGGTCCGGTTGCCATCAGTCCGGTCCGGTCCGGTTTGCGGTCTTTTTTCGGTCCAATGGACCGGACTTTTAAACACTAGGAAGAGATCAGGAAATCGGCCAATGAGAACCTGCTGAAGGCGCAAAAAACCCTGTCTGAAAGGCCGTCGACGTTCACACCTTATCGGACCAATGACCTTGTCTGGCTGGAAGGAAAGAACATCCATATGTCACACCCTACCGCCAAATTAGCTCCTCGATGTCACGGGCCCTTCACGATAACACGGAAGCTGTCAGATGTGTCATATGAACTCAAACTCCCACCCACATGGAAAATTCATCCTGTCTTCCATGCTTGACTCCTGACGCCTTACAAAGAAACGTCCCTGCATGGGGAAAACTTCCCAAGACCCCCTCCTGACTTAATCGATGGAGAAGTGGAGTGGGAAGTGGAGCAAATTCTAGACTCCTCACGTAAAGGCCGAGGGCGCAAGCTACATTACCTAGTCAAGTGGAAAGGATTCCCAGACTCTGACAGCTCGTGGGAGCCTGCTGGAGATATCTTTGCCCCGGTCCTTATCTCGGAGTTCCATGCCCGACATCCTGAAGTGCCCAAGGGCAGTTAAAAGGGACAACCCACATCCCAAGTAAAGTCCCCAGTACATGCTCCCACAGCAACGTTCTACCACCACACAATCTATCATGTCTTTCATTGCCGCCAACACCGCCATCGACGCCTTCACCGCCACCACTGTAGTTGTCGAGAACTTCCCCTCTGCTCATCCCTCCACACGCCCTTCTTCCCCTATCGACTATGAAGCCACCAAGGCTCGAGTCAAGAACCAGTCCCCCAACCCCAACGATGACTTCGAACACTGTGAAGAGCCACACCCAAATGACCTGGTGGGTATGGAATCAGATGACGAGGTCCCAGAATTCCCTTTCTTTGTTAACAACCCCAACTCCTCCATGTACTACCCATTGGAGATCACCATGGGCGATGGAACAGTTGCAATCGCCAAGTATATCTTCTACACCAACGGAGGGATGGATGTCGCCGGGTGCATGAAGAAGGATGGTCCGGTTTATGGGGCTCCGGTTTATCTGGAGGAAAGGTATACAGGTTGTCTGCATCACACAATGACCGACGAGCAGCTGGGGCACTTAGCTGCCAAAGATTCCCGGGCCTTTGCCATCAACGAAGTATTGAGTGACATGCGACTTCCACACCTCAAAGCTGAGGTAATGAGGCTGCGGAAGAATCTGACCCTGCGCAACACACTCAACCGACAATACAAAGAACATGCCAAGATGATGGCCCGGTTGACCAACGGGATGTTCCAAATCAAGCAGGAGCTAGTGGAGATCCGAAAGAGGTTGGAGAAGGGGGACACATACCAGACGATCACTGAGAGGTACGCTGACACCTATGCCCGACCCCTCCCACCGCGATCACTGGGGGCTGCCCCGGTATTACTGCCAAACCGATTCGAGATGCCACGCATGCATGAGAATCCTCGTGGGGAGACATGCTGGCGGTGCGACAGTAAGTACCACATCAGCTGGAACTGTCCTCTCAATCGCAAGTGGTGCCGGCACTGTCGTAGCAACCTGCATTGGAGCAGGTTTTGTATCTTCCGCCGAGTAGGAGTTGCCCCGGCGATTAACAACCCGTCCAGGTGGTGTGGCAAGTGCCTGCGTCACAATTCAGGACATCGGGAGTTGGACTGTCCCATCCACGACCTGTGCTGTCTATGTGGACAACGTGGCCCCTACAGGTTCCTCCGTACTCACCAGTGTCCCCAGGACGCTGACAAGGAGAACTATGCCATGGACGATCGTAATGTAGCTGATGACTATTTGGAGTTGGTACAGGATGATGATGGTACGAGTCGTTTCTAGCCGGGTGTCACAGCCAGGTGCGTGCTGTGTCAAGACCAGAGAGTCGTTCGGATTCAAGGTAACTAAGTCAAGATCAAGACTACAGTCAAGTCGAGTTAAGCCCACACAAGATAGAGGGGTGCGTGCGAGATGTGGAATCGAACAGCGACACTAGGTCCTGTCACAAGCTACTGGGGTTCGAAGTCCCTCTAAGTCGCGACTTAAGAGGGTTCAAGGGAGGGGGTCTTTCAGTGAGTCAAAGGAAACACCTGTATTGACACAGGAGAACAGACTTAGAGTCTGTTCATCTCAGAACTACAGGTTAAATACAGTCCAGTCGCTATCAGAGATAAAGGTCTAGCCAGTAAGATAGGGTGATGTAGATATAGTAGAATGATATCATAACTATGTCATAGTGATCTCATGGCTACGTCAAACTACGTCATGTAAGTACAAAGGATGGGCTAGACCAAGACACAAACAAGCAACAGAGGGGTTGCGCCCTCTGTGATATACAGTCAGTTAACCTAGTTAGATAGATCAGCTGATACAGCCCATGCAGTCGTTCCAGACAGTCAAGAAGAAAAGAAAGGAAAATCAAACTGTCACATCACCCCTCTGTTACAGTGGTGCTTGCCTCAAGCACACTCAGTCATCACCCGTGAGGTCTATGATACGAGGTGGGGCAATGCGAAGATGACGACGACGAGGCAGATGGGAGCTACCTATACCCCCAGCCTGTAGGACAGCACGCAGTTCTGGGTGGGGTGCAAAGTGAGAGGCAACTGCTGGCGTCATGCGAGGGTTGTTGGAGTATGCATAGGTTAAATAGGGATAGAGTCGATGATAAACATCACCACGAGACATAGCATGAACAGCAAGGCGGATATCTTGGTTGGCCCTCTCAGCCATTCGCCTCCAGTGTGCAAGGTTTCGATGGGCTTCATCCAAACGTCGAGCACCATAACGGTAGCGAGACACCTCTGCCCAGGCCCCAGGGTCATCCATGTCATCCAGAGCACCATTGACAATGGTGGTGAAGTTTTGATCAGCTTCAAAGAGTCGCTGTTGCATAGATGTGAGGATAGGATTGGGGCCGCGGTCAAAGCGTGGGTGTGGAGTGATGTAGAGGGGAATGTAGTATATTGGCTGATGAGCCCCCATAGTGAAGGCTATGCATGGGTCAGGACGTCGATAATCATAGGCCAACCAACGAGCAACATTGATGCGACCAGCGTTGTCTGAGATGCGGTGATCGATATAGTGGTGCGAATGTTCGTGATTGCGCATGAAGGGGAGAGGGGGTGGGTCATATCAAGCAGCATGTTCTTGTTCTTCTTCGAGCTCCTGTTGGGTCTGTTGTACTATGGCATCATCAGGGAGTTGGCCAGATTCGGGCTCCAGAGAAGTGGGTCGATAGGTCGTGGCAGGGTCAACAGTCGGGGAATCATCAGCCTCCAGTCGCGCTCTGACTTCCTGCAGCAAAGTCAGCACCCTAGACGAATCTCCTGGTCTATCGTTGGTCCTGCGAGGCCAGAGTGATTGCCTGAGTTATATTTTCTACTGGGATGTCAGTCATGGTGAAGGAAAAGTGAGAAGGTGGTGGAGTTGGCGGAAGTCGATTCTGGTGAAGGAGGGAGAGTGGGAGCGTCAGAAGGTCGTAAAAGGGCACCCAGAGTGGCCGCATCATTGGCAGCCGCAATAGTTCGGTCCAGAAAGCAATGTCGATGATGGGAACTGGTGGGGTGTCGGTCTGGGATGGCAAAGCGGGGCGGGACGTTGTCATTCTTGGGGTAGGTTTGAGAGATCGGCGTGGGGCAGAGAGACGAGTGAGGTTCTTGATACGAGCCAGAGTGACACAACTTGTGGGCTAGAAAAGAAAACGCAAAATTCGATGAAAAACGCGAAAACCAACGAAAATCACCCCCCCTTAAGGGAGGCGACGACCCTGGCGCCTAGATAACGAAGAATGGTACCTCGTGAGAAGGTCTGGGGCGTGACAGTCGTCCTTATCTACCCAAGAGTTTTCACTGGTCGGATAACCAACCCAGCTGACTAGATATTGAAGCTTCTTCTGACGTCCAAAGAACCGGTGAGCTAAGATGGCGGCAACTTCATATTGTTCTTCCTCGTTGATAAGGTCTGGCGGGGGACGTAAATAGTTGGGGCCATGAGCCGTTGTTTCACGATAAGGAGATAACAGGTTAGCATGGAATACATTGTGGATGTGCATGTGATGGGCAAAGACAAACGAAAAGCGAGAGGAGATATTTGCGCGGTAATTGTAAACGGGCCATAACGCCGAGGAGCGAGCTTGGTCGAGGGGAAGTATGTTTTTAAATGTTTTCCCTCGAGCCATACTTGCGCGCCGACGACGAAGTCGGGTTGGGCGGTGGAACCGAAGCGGATGTTCGAAACGCACGCTCCGCGCGAGAGCGCGCAGTTTGTAAGTTCTGTAATCGTTCGTTGACCTGGGGACGTGCGTCTCGTGTATTTGCGCATTCCAATCGAAAGTGACGCCATGGAGAAGTTCATGTGGGGAGAGTTTTGTTCGATCGTGTGACCAGGTATTATGGACATACTCAGCTAAAGGGAGATAATCGGGCCACCGATATTGGTCATCGCCCAGCCAAAGGCGTAAGTATTGCTCTAGCCACAGGTTCATGCGCTCGCTAGCTCCGTCGGTTTGTGGGTGAAAGGCCGTCGATAGGTTTTGTTGAATTGCAGAACATCAGCGAGCGCGCGGGTAAAATGGGAGGTGAAACGGGGTCTCTGTCGGAAAGAATGCGCCTTGGGACTCCAAAGAATGGAAATAGATGTCTATAGTATAATATTGCGATTCCTTCACCAGTGATATCTTTAGAACATGGTATAAATTTTGCTGCTTTCGTACATCCTTGGTCGACGATCGTTAACACAGCATCGTATCGACCTGACGATGGGAGATCTGTAATGAGGTCCATAGCCACGTACTGGAATGGACCAGCGTGGCGGGTACGTCCAAGGGATACGATGGTGTTTTCCCCACCAGTCGAGGTTTATTCTCCTGACATGTGGCGCATCCACGTATGTATTCGCGTACGAACGGCTTTAGATCCGGCCCTTCGTACTCTTGTTGGATCCTTCGTGTCGTTTTGTCAACGCCTGGATGTCCCGCTAGTAAGTGATCGTGATACCGCTGAAGAATTTCGCGGCGTTCGGAGAGCGTCCGGGGAAACGGGAGTTTGTCGTCAGTTACTGTCTTGATAAATAATTCATCGGGGAGGACTGTAACCTCTTGGTTGTCGTCCTCGCCATGATCTGCATCGGGTCGACGAGATAACATATCGGCAATGGTGTGTAATTTTCCTGGGACGTGCTCAAGCGAGAAATCAAAGTCTGCAAGCTCCTGGAGCCAACGAGCTTGTCTACGATTCAATTTTTGTGGTTCTTTAAAGTACTGAAGGTTATTGTGATCAGTACGAATTAGGACTTTATGTCTAGCACCCATGAGATATTGTCGCCAGGAGCGGAGTGCGACGATGACTGCAAACAACTCGCGATCATAGATATCCCAGTTCCTTTGTGTCGCATCCAGTGTTTTTGATAGATAAGCGATTGGGTGAAGGCGTCCTTCGAATCCTCTTGACTGAGGGTGGCGCCAGTGCGTATCCTGATGCGTCGGTATCTACGATGAAAGGTTTACCGAAGTCGGGTTGGGCTAAGACTGGCTG
Organism: Multifurca ochricompacta; assembly: GCA_022496185.1. Lineage (NCBI taxonomy): Eukaryota > Fungi > Basidiomycota > Agaricomycetes > Russulales > Russulaceae > Multifurca > Multifurca ochricompacta. The sequence continues at coordinate 69,218 of WTXG01000088.1, forward strand.
AGATGTGACTCGTCGTTTTAGAGTATCGAAAGCGTTTTGTTCTTCTGTCGTCCAGCGCCAAGTTTTCTTTATACTAGTCAGAGCGTTTAGTGGGGCTGCATTTTACTGAATCCCTGAATGAATCGTCGATAGAACTGGCAGAACCCCAGAAAGGATCGGACTCTTTGACATTTGTGGGCGTTTTCCAGGTGGCGACGCCTTCTACTTTTACAGGATCCATGTGAACGCGGTCAGCCTCCAGAATGAGACCTAAGTATTCGATGCGTGTTTGTTCAAATGAGCATTTCTCCGGTTTAAGATAGAGGTCCAAATTACTAAGTTTATTCAAGATGCGATGTACTTTTGCGTGATGATTGACCAGATCGTGATCAGTATGGATGAGGATATCATCCATGTAAACGGTGAACCAAGCCCTTCTGTTAGCGTCGCACTCGTCCAGTTCCTTTCGGAATTCAGCATTCATCATAGTTTGAAAGGTTGCTGGAGAGTTAGTTAACCCAAAGAACATCACGTTTGGTTCAAAGAGACCGCGGTTCGTTTTGAATGCCGCCTTCCAGCGATCTTCTGGGACGATGCGTATATTGTTATAGCCCCAGCGTATGTCCATCTTTGTGAATAAGGTACTACCGCGGACGCGGTCTATTAATTCTGGGATCAGCGGAAGAGGTACGTATTACGGATCGTCCAGTCATTTAGCTTTCGATAATCTTGTACGGGTCGGAGCTTGCCGTCTTTCTTCTTAATGAAAAAGAAGGGGGACGCGTAGGGTGATTTCGACTCCTGAATATACCCCTTTTGTAAATGTTCCTCCAAAAATTTGTTTAATGCATCTTGCTCTCCTGGTCCGAGAGGGTAGATCTTGCAATCTAGAGTGGCTGGTGCATCGGGTTTTAATTCGATTCGATGATCCCAGGGGCGCGGCGCTGGGAAGCGCTGTGCCTCCTCGTTGCTAAAGACTTTGTGATGTTCATGATATTCAGGAGGTACGACCTGGTCCCACGATCTGTCTATTTTATCTTGCGCCTTGATGGCAAGTTCTTGTGCAATATTGAGACGTCGGATCCTGTCGCTAGGGAGGGCGAAGTGGATCTGTTGATTTAGTCGTCCGTTCTGCCAGTCGATTTGTGGATTGTTGCAGCAAACCAAGGGTACCCTAGGATCATATCGTCAGTGCCGATGGATGCGATGTAGAAGCGATGCCGTTGGAGTCTGTCGTCAGTAGATACTAGTAGATCAACACATTGGGTGATTTTATTAGTGGCGTTAGGGGATCCATCTGTGTTTTGTAGTTGTTTTGGAATCGTCAGACGTTTAACTGGGAATCTGTTTTAATAACCGTCCGATAACTGATGAAATTTTCCGTGGCTCCACTGTCCACAAGTGCTTGTATATGGGCCTCTTTTTTTGTCACTCCATGTAGGGGAACAGATATTTTCATTGCTCTGAGTGGTGATCTGAATACATGATGTGATACTAGTGCTCGAATGAAGGCCGCGCCATTCAAGCGATATAAAAATCCTCGTCTCCTTTGAATTGATTCTGTAGCTCCAATCGCTGTTCATCAGTCATGGTTTTTAGCGCAGCCGCCAACGCGGAATGCTAATTGCAGAGACGGAGGGTGCGTGAGCGCTGGAGAGGGGCCTGCAGGCGCAGCGGGTACTGCTGCGGTTGTAGGTGTCACCTCCGAGATGGTGGCAGTTCGAGCCGGCGCGTTTCACTAGATCTAGGTTTTTTGTTTGGGCAGTCACGAACTAGGTGACCTCGTCGGCCGCATTCAAAACAACGTCCTTCTTTCTTATACTGCTCCTTTTCTTCAGCAGTGACAGCCTTCTTTATAGTGTCCACATCCATGGCGTTAGGATCGGTTTCCTGTAAAAGGTGAACTTGTTTCCACGCGGAGACGGATCTGTGTTCTTTTTCTTGCCGACGATGCCTCGGAGAAAGACCCAGTTAGCTTGGTGTCGTCTAGCTGAGTCAGTGGCCTCTTCTAGCGTTTGCGGCTGGTCCTGGGTCAGGATTGTGGTAGCTAGTCCAGTGGGTAGTCCGCGATAGAAGTACTGTCGAACACTGGCGTCATCCAGATGTAGCTCGGCCCGAACGGCTAGATCGCGGAACTCTGCGATATAATCATCAATGTTGCCATCTTTCATTTGTAATTTCTCGAGCGCTTGTAGCGCTCTTTGTCCGGCTGCTATGTCGGACCAGGCGGCAATGAAGGTCTGTCGGAAGACATCCCACGGCCGTTGAACTCTAATTCGATTTTGAGCGATGTCGACTAGCCAACTGGTCTGCTCTTCGACCCATCGATCAACTTTCGGTCCTCTCATCAACACCAGTACGTACGCTATGCGGCTCTGCTCATCTAGGATGGTGGCCGCATATTTGTTCAAAAACAAATGCAATTCAAGCTGAGCAAACCATCGTTTTGCCGTGGAGCGATCTCCTTCGAAGAAAGGTGGGGGTGCTCCCTCAATTCGTCCCGCTACTGGGATGTTTGGCGCTAACCCTGGTGCAGGACCGAGTGGGCCTCCTCCTGGTGGGCCTCCTCCTGGTGGGCCTCCTCCTGATGGACCTCCTCCTGGTGGGCCTCCTCCTCCTCCTGGGCCACTTCCTCCACCTCCTGGTGGGCCACCTCCTGACAAGGTTTGTCCCGTCCCTGTGAATTGGGGAGGGATCGTCGTTTGGATGGACGCTCCGAAGGAAAGCCTTCGGGGTCGTCCCAGGGTTGTACTGACTGTGGTAGGGAATGCTGTCGTCATTGATGTCGTCGGGTTGCTCAAGAGTGAGGCTGTTGGTGGTAACGTGGGGAGCGCAATGGGTGTGAGGAAAGGTTCCTCAGGTAAGTTCAGTCCAGTTTCTTCGGGTGCTACGCGCACTGCTTCAATCTGACTCAAGTTATTAGGGTGTATGTGGTACCAAACGCCTCGGTACCAGTCAACGGCAAGATTGGTCTGTCGATACGGGACCCAGTAACCGCGGAAGGGAACGTCTTGTTCGCGCGCTTCAAGCCAACACGCGGATCGCTTCAGATGCTGAGGAAGGTTGTCACTGGTCCTAGGAGGGAGTACAAAAGGAAATCGAATGGAAGTCGTGGTGTCGGGAGTCGGGGCAAGGGACGCGTCGTCATCTCCTTGCGATTCGGGTGCGTTTCTCTGGTGTCTATGAAGTCTGTAAGTCTGTTCTAATGTCACAGCCAGGTGCGTGCTGTGTCAAGACCAGAGAGTCGTTCGGATTCAAGGTAACTAAGTCAAGATCAAGACTACAGTCAAGTCGAGTTAAGCCCACACAAGATAGAGGGGCGCGTGCGAGATGTGGAATCGAACAGCGACACTAGGTCCTGTCACAAGCTACTGGGGTTCGAAGTCCCTCTAAGTCGCGACTTAAGAGGGTTCAAGGGAGGGGGTCTTTCAGTGAGTCAAAGGAAACACCTGTATTGACACAGGAGAACAGACTTAGAGTCTGTTCATCTCAGAACTACAGGTTAAATACAGTCCAGTCACTATCAGAGATAAAGGTCTAGCCAGTAAGATAGGGTGATGTAGATATAGTAGAATGATATCATAACTATGTCATAGTGATCTCATGGCTACGTCAAACTACGTCATGTAAGTACAAAGGATGGGCTAGACCAAGACACAAACAAGCAACAGAGGGGTTGCACCCTCTGTGATATACAGTCAGTTAACCTAGTTAGATAGATCAGCTGATACAGCCCATGCAGTCGTTCCAGACAGTCAAGAAGAAAGAAAGGAAAATCAAACTGTCACACCGGGTCTGCTAGAACCAGAAGAGGGGGTGATGTTACAATCCCTGCCAAGCAACCCTGTTTTCTTCACTCTTCCCAACGACAACCCCTCTTTACCACCCACCCTACATTTCAGATCACGTCTCCGTCCTGGGACCCATCATGTGCTCTCCTCCCATCCCCGTGACCTCCTTTGTACTTGTTGACTCGCTGTTTGCCCATGTTTCCCTTTATCTTGTTATCTCGTATCTCTTTATCTTTATGACCGGACACTTACTTAATACCCTATCAGAAGCTAGGCTGTACGCCCTCCGCTTTCGTATATTTGGGCCCACCTGACCTCATTATCCTTATCTCGTTGACGCCTGTTTACTTACGTATATAAGTCCACTGTAGCTACACTGTAGACCTCAGACTCGACTTATTGAATACATCGGTGCTTGTCTTCTGGACATCCCCTTTGATCTCTGACTCAGTATCTCAAGTGCTTCCGGCACTTTTCTGTTCAACATCGTCTTAGGGAAGTGCCCCTTTGATGTTGACTCGTCCCACTTACACTCCAAGAGACCTTATTGGTTTCTTATCTGAACCTATGAACCGCACTGTCACACAAATTGTGTGGAACGTCCCGCACCAGGCGTAACAATCTGACTTCAAAAAGAACCTGTTCTTGATATCAAAACATTCCACAGATCTTGAGAATATTGAGGTTATCAGCAGGTAGGATGTTTCCTTTCATATATTCTAGGACATTTTCCATGGCTTGATAAGAACAGAGTGTCACTTGTATATTTAGTTGGATTTTTGAACATTTTTGATGATGCTCATGCTCATACAGTGCCTCACAAAACTGAGTCAATGTTTTGCACTTTTGCACTGTTTGTTGAATATTGTACAGACGTGGTCCGCGGTGAGTAAGAGGCAAAGTGCGTTTCCCGAGAGGAGAGAGAGAGACAGAGGAGAGAGGAGGAAGGAAGAAACCCAGGATAACTTTGATGTCGAAGGAGAGATGTCGTTGTACTTTTTGAACTTGCAAATATGTGCTTGCTGGTTCCGTTTGACCTTGCGCTGGACGATGTTGAGGTTCTTTGGCACACAAGAAGAGAAAAGAGAGAGAGAGAGAGAGAGATTCCTAGGTTGCTTGTTCACTGGCTCGTCTACTACAAGCATTGTATGTACCTTTATATACTTGTGGAGAGACCTAGCTGAAGGAATGTTTTAGAAAATAAACAGAGGTGAAGCCATGTGGGGTGAACGAAAGTGGAATAAGTAAAAGGGAGTAAGGGAGAAACCGGGTAGCCGGGTGTACGGAAAAGAATAGGCAGGCGGCCCGGAACGCGCACAATCCCTGTAATATGCTAAGTAAAATTACTTGTACCATAGATCAATCACGCTTTGCACCAGTGTCAGAGTCTGTCCGAAACTAAAGTCAGGCAAATGTTAGAAAATTTATTGACAGTATAGTATGGAAGAATGAGAGCAAACGGGTCCTGCCAGAAGTGGTGATGACCGGAGGTTTCGCGTCCAACGCCCGAGCCATCCTTACAATATCACATCAGCCAAAACAAATATAAACAAAGTTTTGGTAGACCATAAAAGGTACAAGATAAGGGTTATGTAATGCAACAATGATTATGTAATTCTGATCAAAACTTGTGGAGCTATGCCCATTTCAAATTGGGGACTCATTGACTCAGTTTTGTGAGTGGGTATCAGAAATATCAGAATCTGATGCTCCACCAAATGTACAGCAACCAATCCTTAATATATGGTTACCATAGTTGTCTTAATATTGATGGGACCTGGAATAGAGCTATTTAACCATGGTTTACATTCCCAGAATATTATAATTTCCCAATGCACCCCACCTCCTCTGCTCAGAAAGAAAACATCCTCTCTCTGGCCTCTGAAGGTCATTCCACTCACACTATTGCCTCCAGACTCAGCCTCAGCCAGTCCACAGTCTCTAGGACACTCAGAACCCTCCTCCCAACCATCAGTCACCTCATTTTGGTCATCTTTCCAAGCTCTCTGCTACCTCTGAACATGCTATCATGATACAAATCACCACAGGAAAGGTTGCCAATGCTGTCCAGGCCACAAAGCACATCAATTAGTGATGTGCCTGGCCCGGCTCAAAGCCGGAAGCCGGGCCAAGCTGGGCCTGTTTGGGCCGGGCCAAGCCAGGCCGTTGTGACGGCCCAGCAAGGGCTTTGGCCCGGCTCAGAGAAACTAAAAGCCAAAGCTGCCGGCTCAGGCCGCGGCTTTCAACAGCACATACAAGTGCATTAGCAATCGTCAAAATCAGTAGAAATCTGATCACAAAGTGGTTGATTTGGGTCACGTGATCATGTTTATCGCGGCATTTGGGCCAAGCCGGGCCGGAACATCACTAACATCAATTCCATCATCCCCAACCATGTCTCTTCACAAACTGTGCACTGGGTTCTTAAACAACATTCATTCAAGGCTGTAACAAAGAAGAAAAGGCCACTACTCTCTGCAGTACATTGCAAGAAGCACTTAGCCTTTGCTTTGAAGTACAGAGAGTGGACTGTGGAGGACTGGCATCTGACCCAAACCTGTTGATTTTGGTCTCATCTGACCAAATCACCCTCTTCCAGTCCTCCATAGTCCAGTTTTGGTACTTCAAAGCAAAGGCTAAGTGCTTCTTGCAATGTACTGCAGAGAGTAGTGGCCTTTTCTTCTTTGTTACAGCCTTGAATGAATGTTGTTTAAGAACCCAGTGCACAGTTTGTGAAGAGACATGGTTGGGGATGATGGAATTGATGTGCTTTGTGGCCTGGACAGCATTGGCAACCTTTCCTGTGGTGATTTGTATCATGATAGCATGTTCAGAGGTAGCAGAGAGCTTGGAAAGATGACCAAAATGAGGTGACTGATGGTTGGGAGGAGGGTTCTGAGTGTCCTAGAGACTGTGGACTGGCTGAGGCTGAGTCTGGAGGCAATAGTGTGAGTGGAATGACCTTCAGAGGCCAGAGAGAGGATGTTTTCTTTCTGAGCAGAGGAGGTGGGGTGCATTGGGAAATTATAATATTCTGGGAATGTAAACCATGGTTAAATAGCTCTATTCCAGGTCCCATCAATATTAAGACAACTATGGTAACCATATATTAAGGATTGGTTGCTGTACATTTGGTGGAGCATCAGATTCTGATATTTCTGATACCCACTCACAAAACTGAGTCAATGAGTCCCCAATTTGAAATGGGCATAGCTCCACAAGTTTTGATCAGAATTACATAATCATTGTTGCATTACATAACCCTTATCTTGTACCTTTTATGGTCTACCAAAACTTTGTTTATATTTGTTTTGGCTGATGTGATATTCAACAAACAGTGCAAAAGTGCAAAACATTGACTCAGTTTTGTGAGGCACTGTATATTACAGTCACGTGCCCACGTGACCGGGTAAATTACTGCCTCCCACAGCAGCCCAGTAATTTACTGGTAAATATTGGGTTGGTAAAAAAGTGAATATTTTTTCCGCAACCCTAGCGAGTCCTCCAATGTCACAAGACCAAGACACACATGATGATCAAGATGGGACTTGCTCTAAGCACGCTCAATAAACAGTCGCAACGGTGTTATTCGATTCCACAATGATATATCATAGGTCCTACATGTGGACGCTTTAACGTCATTATCCGAATCAACCAAGTATCTTCCTCATCACCCTAACATGACTAATCAAGGTCACTCAAAATGCTGCGCGAAAGCAGGACCACAGCAGCAAGCAAATCTTCCGGTCTGGGGAAGTAAATCCTGTCAATATAGTATGCTTTTCCTAGGAGGAGATGCACCGTACGCTACGCCGTCGTCCCTTTCAAGGAGCCCCGGGGAGATAATAAACGGAGGGCGGATGACCGTGCGCTCGGAGACTTCGCTGTCGCGATCGAAAACGCTGGACGGGTGGCTCTGCTGAAACTCGGAAACAAAGTCGGCAAATCCATCGATGAAATCTCGGGAGAAGACTTCGTTCGGATGGCTCGCAAAGAACTTGTCAAAGAAGTCATTGACGGCACGCGGCCCTGTAAAATTCAGATTAATGACGCCAAATTCAGGGAGGAGAGATAATCTGAACAAATACGCACAAATGGGAGTATTTGGGAGGGGTTCGTTGGGATTGTCAGACGCGGAACCACTCGTGCCAGATCGCTCAGACACGATGTCGGCACGCCGCCCTGTGAAATTCAAATTAATGACGCCGTTTTCGAGGAAAAATAGTCTGAAGAAATATACGCACAGATTGGTGTATTCGGGAGGGGCGCGTTTGGATCGGGATTGTCGGACGCAGAACCACTCGTGCCAGATCGCTCAGACACCAAGCCAGCACGCCGCCCTGTGAAATTCAAATTAATGACGCCGATTTCAAGGAGGAAAAATAGTCTGAAGAAATATACGCACAGATGGGTGTATTTGGGAGGGGCGCGTTGGGATCGTCAGACGCGGAGCCACTTGTGCCAGATCGCTCAGACACGATGCCGGCACGCCGCCCTGTGAAATTCAAATTAATGACGCCGATTTCAAGGAGGAAAAATAGTCTGAATAAATATACGCACAGATGGGTGTATTTGGGAGGGGCGCGTTGGGATCGTCAGACGCGGAGCCACTTGTGCCAGATCGCTCAGACACGATGCCGGCACGCCGCCCTGTGAAATTCAAATTAATGACGCCGATTTCAGGGAGGAGAAATAGTCTGAATAAATATACGCACAGATGGGTGTATTTGGGAGGGGCGCGTTTGGATCGGGGTTGTCAGACGCAGAACCACTCGTGCCGGATCGCTCAGACACGATGCCGGCACGCCGCCCTGTAAGATTCAGATTAATGACGCCGATTTCAAGGAGGAAAAATAGTCTGAATAAATATACGCACAGATGGGTGTATTCGGGAGGGGCGCGTTTGGATCGGGATTGTCAGACGCAGAACCACTCGTGCCAGATCGCTCAGACACGATGTCGGCACGCCGCCCTGTAAAATTCAGATTAATGACGTCGATTTCAAGGAGGAAAAATAGTCTGAATAAATATACGCACAGATGGGTGTATTCGGGAGGGGCGCGTTTGGATCGGGGTTGTCAGACGCAGAACCACTTGTGCCAGATCGCTCAGACACCAAGCCGGCACGCCGCCCTGTAAAATTCAGATTAATGACGCTGATTTCAAGGAGGAAAAATAGTCTGAATAAATATACGCACAGATTGGTGTATTTGGGAGGGGCGCGTTTGGATCGGGGTTGTCAGACGCTGAACCACTCGTGCCAGATCGCTCAGACACGATGCCGGCACGCCGCCCTGTAAAATTCAAATTAATGACGCCGATTTCAAGGAGGAAAAATAGTCTGAAGAAATATACGCACAGATGGGTGTATTTGGGAGGGGCGCGTTGGGATTGGGATCGTCAGACGCAGAACCACTCGTGCCAGATCGCTCAGACACGATGCCGGCACGCCGCCCTGTAAAATTCAGATTAATGACGCCGATTTCAAGGAGGAAAAATGGTCTGAAGAAATATACGCACAGATGGGTGTATTTGGGAGGGGCGCGTTTGGATCGGGATTGTCAGACGCAGAACCACTCGTGCCAGATCGCTCAGACACGATGCCGGCACGCCGCCCTGTAAGATTCAAATTAATGACGCCGATTTCAAGGAGGAAAAATAGTCTGAATAAATATACGCACAGATGGGTGTATTTGGGAGGGGCGCGTTGGGATCGGGGTTGTCAGACGCAGAACCACTTGTGCCAGATCGCTCAGACACCAAGCCAGCACGCCGCCCTGTAAAATTCAAATTAATGACGCCGATTTCAAGGAGGAAAAATAGTCTGAAGAAATATACGCACAGATGGGTGTATTCGGGAGGGGCGCGTTGGGATCGGGGTTGTCAGACGCAGAACCACTCGTGCCGGATCGCTCAGACACGATGCCGGCACGCCGCCCTGTAAGATTCAGATTAATGACGCCGATTTCAAGGAGGAAAAATAGTCTGAATAAATATACGCACAGATAGGTGTATTTGGGAGGGGCGCGTTTGGATCGGGATTGTCAGACGCAGAACCACTCGTGCCGGATCGTTCAGACACTAAACTAGATGCGGCTAATGAAGGAGAGGCAGCCAAGGCCAGAAGAACGTAGGCAGCAACAGAGGAACGCATTGTTGGAGTCAAAAGGAAAGTTGATAGTTTGTCGTAGACGAAAAGTGAGCGAAAAGCGGTAAGACGAGGTCGTGAAAACGAATAAAAATGGCTAGTAAGCCATAGTGAGCAATGTGACAAGACAGGAAAATAAGAGGGAGGGACAACTCACCAACCAGTGCCTTGGAAAGGAAAGGAAAAGAAATGCAACTGTGAGCTGAAGCTGGAGTATTACAGACCCTCCTAAGTCCCCTTTTATAGAGCGCCAGGAAGCCACTGCAGCAGAGGCACGAGCTCAGCAATTGGTACCACCAAATTACGTTCAGAGAGTAGTGGTCATGCTTCACGTCTTTCTTCGCCGATGTGCATGATACTACCAATGGTAATTGATGGCATCATGCTCAATTGAAGCGCCATAAGAATTGACACCCTCCCTGGCCGCCTCACTTGGCCCGACATCTTTGGAAATTTTTTGAGCAGGGAACGGATCAGGTAGGCTGGACCGGACCAGAGGTGACTGACCGGTGTTGATTATAAACTCGCTCGTTAGATCAGAATCAAGCAGCATGTGAATTAAACGAAGTGTTGTCAGCGGTGGAATGAGTAGGTCTCCAACATTTTATGACTTTTGACGGTTTCCAAAAAGGGGGGATTTTTCTTTTTCTTTTTCTTTTTTCAATCACTAAAATTAAATTAAAAGGAAAAGACAGAAGTGGATGTGGATAACCGGTGCAAGACAAACTTAAGTGGACATTGTAATATATTTACTGACATTCCACTCATTTATTATGATTACTATAATTAAGATACAATCCTTTATGACTACAGCACAGTACACTCTTTACAGTATTTAAGGACAGTATTTCTGTATCTTACACTTCAGTTTTGACCTTTCACAACTGAAGTCTTTACTGCGCGTGTAGCTAACATTATTTGTGTAGTTATCTTGCCACCCGTTTAGGTAAAGACTAATTAATATACCATTCACAATTAATTCCGTGCCGTGCCTAACTCTGGTCCACCGCGCCGCATACCACCTCGGCACCGATGCGCCTAGCCACCGGGCATGCATTCACTCCCGATTACTCGGAGCAAGTTTAATCCGACGCTCCCTGCCTCAGACCGCGCCTGCCTGTTCGACAACTCCACCCCAGCTACGTTCATTCATGTCATGCTTCACTGTTCCCTGTACGCCGCCCCCCCGCGCGTCTTACGGCATTACCCCCCAAGACTTGGGTGACCTTTCCTGGCTCCATGTCTTCAATCACAAACGCCACGTCGAATCCCTCCTGGGATTCGTCTAAGACACGCAGGCCTTCTTCAAACCCGTCTCATCGCCGAGGCCGAGAGAACCGGATTAAGTCGGGTCGGTCACTTGGGTTGACGGGTAAGTGGTCTCTGTTTACTTGTGCTTCCCATACGGCCTTTGGTTTCCTTTGTGCCCTCTCCACTGGCACACTCATAGCCTACACTGCACCATGATGTTCATGTCGACTCCACTCTTTGTTTATCCACACAGTAGTTACATTGTCCAGTAGATGTAGCTGTGTGATTTGGTGCCATCCTGAAGCACCTAATAAAATTGATTCCAAAAAAAACAAAAAAAAAACATTCATAATTGAATTATCTTGCTACTCGTTTAGGTAGAGCCTATCTAACCTCAGCTGTGTTTATTACCTTTGCCACCACCCTCCTTTTATTACCTGCAATGGACCCGGGCCGCCTTCAGGCCTATAAGCGACCTCGGGATTTGATCGGGGAGCTGGGCCTCTGGTACGTGGTCTGTCTTTGTTTCCCCTGTTGCCCCTGTCGCTCTTTACCATCACTACCTCGACGGGCCGACCCCGGTGAGGTCTGCCTTTCCTTGCCCTTACCTGAGCCTTACTCTATTTTTTCCCTCAGGTTTTCCATGGGTAGTGTAATCTCTACTTGCACCTCTTTCCTGTCCATCTTACAGTAGTTACTATGTACCTTGTAGTAGCCGCACGGCTTAGGCTTTGTCCTTGCAAGCACTTAATAAAGTCAAATTCAAAAATAGAAAAAGAAGCGCAGGTCCCTGTCCACCTTCCTCCTCTGTGATCCGTAATCAAAATTGACCCGCGACCGGGAATGATCGGTGTTCAGTCTTCGCCATCACGTGTCTTGTAGCGTTGGCAATGACCATTGAACATTGGAGATGGGTATCAGTGAGAGACGCTCCTCTGTAATTCAACACTACGACGGCATGGCACATGAGAGTAAAGTTAAAAAGACAGTACAGTACATAGCATTAATGTCTTTGCCTGTGATTCAGGCATCAGAAACCAATAGCTTCAACGTTCGCTCGGGCTCATCCCAATGACCCTTAAGTCCATATTGTCCGAATTAGAAGAAAGATTATCCAGCGTGATAGCAATTCACTTACACAATGATTCGCACCACTCATGCGCACAATGGAATGCCTCCTTACCTGCTTATCCAACTCCTTCGCCGACTCTATTTCCGCATTGAATGACCAAATACCCCATGGCATTTGCCATAGAGAGCGGTCGCACCAAAAATACCTGAATTCCACATTGCACCATCCATCCTCAGTACCATCGGGAACGAAAACCGCGCTCATGCGAAGTCGCTCGAAGAGCCCGCTTTTAAGACCATTTCGGAGAAGTAACATATCTACTCCATCAGGCAACGAAGGCGGTACGTAGAAGGCCAACTCAATGTCTTCAGCTGACATTGCAAGAATCGTAGGACGAGGGTCGTCCAATGCAGTACGTGACAGTGTTTCCAATGTCTCACCATGCGTGTAATAACTTGTGCCCACAATGGAAACGATTTCATGTCGTCATCCTTGCCCTCGGATAGGTAGTAATACCCATCAGGAGCTGGATATCCCATGGCGATTGACGGAGGATCTAGAAAGGTCCATTTCCATCTCAGGGCAATGTTTCCATGGTCTCGCACCATAGCCATAGTCACCGAGACGCACCATATGCAATGACTCGTCGGATGTACCTGCTTAGTTCAATATCATCTGCCTCGAAACTGGGAGCATAAGCGAGGAACGCCGTCATAAATGCAGCGCCAAGTGACCAGCCTGCCAGAATGATGCTATTCGTAGGTAGATCCTCTGACTTCACGATCTCGCAAAGGAAGTCGTAAAGCTCTTTAGTACGTGCTTTCATGAAGAGGTCAGCATTCTCTGATGTCTCTGGGGTGTCATGTGTTGCGGAAGCAATGATAGCGTGGTCTTGGTCACTGAATGGATCAGAACCTGGATATCCACGTCTGTTGATGAGAATGATACGTGCGCCAACGACTTTTGCAAGTGGTAAAAAGTGCTTGAAAAACTCTGGGATGTAAAGAGACTTGAACCAAGGAGGTTGAAGAGAGTGAAAAGAGAGAAAATAAGCTACCTGCGGTCACTGAGAGACCATGTAACATAAGGAGTGTAGGATAATATTTTTGGTTGGTGAACGGAGGGCCAGTGTCTAGGAAGGCAAATACGCCAAGCTTTTTCCAGTTGTTGTTTGACATTAAGGGAAAAGGGATAGTTGGAGAGGATTGAACGAAGTGAACACAGACAAGTGACACGGGTTGATACTGGAGATGCCGGCCCGAACCAACAATTCTTGTACGTGTTTAATCATTTATAAGATCATCCTTCTTTGTCTTGAACCACCACCATCAAGCTTGAGCCTTGCTCGCTTTGGGGTGTTTTAGTCTAGCATAGAAGTTGTGAATCCAAGTCTTTGTCGTTCCTCTCATTGCACACCCTCACAGTGCACCTCGCCCTACCTGCCCTCAATGTCTGGGGGTTCACAAAACCCCATCCTGGTGTCGTCGGCTTCGTCCAACGCATCGATTGAACTCATCAACCCTGCGGTTCTTGAACCGTCCCCACCGCCAGCATACGAACCTCCCCCTCGTCAAGGGGGCTCCCACCTTATCCAAGGGGTTCCCAATCCCCTAGACCTCCCACCCCACTTAGTGAGTGTGGATGTTGCTGACTCCTACGCTCGCCCAATGCTCTATGATCCCATGGATGCCCCTGCTGCTGAACAGGGCACCGTGGACGACTGTTACGAACCCCGTCTTTGCCCGTATTCTTTTTCTTGCCCAACGACGATCCCTCTCTACTGCCCACACTTCACTATCAGATCATGTCTCCATCGTGGGATCCGTCACATGCTCTTCGTCCATCCCCGTGACCTTCTTGTTTGTTCATGTTTACCTACTGTTATCTTCGTTATCACTTATCTTCTTATCATACAACCAGACACTTACTTAATACCCTATCAGAAGCTAGGCTTTACGCCCTCCGCTTTCGTATATTTGGGCCCACTTGACTCCGTTCCCTTATCTCGTAGACGCCCACTGCATTACGTATATAAGTCCGCTGTAGCTACCCTGTAGACCTCAGACTCGACTTATTGAATACATCGGTGTTTGTCTTCCGGACTTCCCCTTGAAACCTTTGACTCGATCGTCTCAGTGCTTTTGGCACTTTCCGCTCAACATTGTCACTAGGGAACGGCCCCTTTGACTTTGACTCATCCATTTGAAACTCCAAGAGGTCTTATTGATCTCTTATCTGAATAACACGTACGAAGCTGTCGCACAAGTCATGCAGAACGTCTCACACTGGACGTAACAACGACAACACTCGCCAGGTTGCTCGACACACCCTCAGGGCCACCAGACACCGCGATGTGGCTCAGTTCTCTGAGTCACACATGGGCTACGGCCTCTATTACTACGCTGCCGACTTCCGCATGGATGTCGACGCTACCTTCACCTTCCAAGACCAAATGGCCAGTCGGGCTGCCATGGTCGCTGCCTCTCTACTCGACGCTGGCATTCATCGTCAGGGAGAACAGGAAGTTTACGCCATCGGACTTGAGACCCCCTTGTGGGGTCGGCTTGTCTGTGGCATACTCGCTGCTTTAACACGGGGCGCCCTGCGCTCCCCCAATTTACGTTCCCTCCTCGATTATTCAGAAGGGGACTTTACTGATTCTGTCTCCCTAGCCTCTGGGATTCCGATCCCAGAGACGCCCCTAGCCCATATTCAGGCAATGCTCTCCCAGCTCAATGGAATTTTTCATGCCGACCGGGAAAACCCCTCCCTCTACGCCAAGGCGATTGAACTCGAGGCTCGACGACACGCCCTCGATGCCATACGCCAACAGGTCCTGGACCGTCTCCAAGAGGAAGGCGCGCATGCCCGCGTACGCGAGGACTGCCTTGCCATTCTCAAACAGAACATGATGGCTGAACTCAAAGCTGATCGTGTACGTATATACGATGGGGCCCGTGCTGACCTCATGACCCAGGCCCGTGCCGAGGTCTCTCAGGAAGTTGCCGCTTTCCGCGTTCAATACGCTCACGAACGTCATGAACATGCCATGGCCGAGATTAATGCCATGCACATCACTCCACCGCTCCCCATGGGAGACACTGACCACACTCCGCGTCGCCGAACGAAGGGCCCTCACCACCCCTCCTCCCCGACCACGCCCACCCAGCCGCGCCACGCCTTACCCATCCCACGCCCCGTCGCGCTCCAACCCAACTTGACGCCGCCGATTGACTTCCGTCGTCTCCACGTCTCAATCACAAATCGAAGAACCCATGGAGCTCTTCACCGAGGCCAACCCGACCCCTCCTATCCACACCCAACCTCCAGTGTTCGACCGTGCCGTCCGTGGACTTGGCGCCTCTGACTACGCTGATGATGAGATGGCTGCGTCTGATACGTTGCCTGCCCCCTCCTTGCCTCCGCTCGCTGACCTTCCAGCTCCCGCCCCTGCTCCGACCGACCCACTCAGCCACATCGAATCCGTGCTTGCACGGATCGTCGACCGTCTGGACAGGCTGGAACAGGGACGGGCACCCCCTCCACCAGCACGCGCACAGGCTCCCGCTCGCCATCCTACGGCCGCTGCGACTGTCCCTACCGCTGGCCCTCCTCCTGCTCCTTCGGCGACTGGCCCTATGGGCCCTGTCCTGGGCGCCACCCCCACCGACGCTTTCCAAGTTGTCACCCTGGCCACCATGGCCCAACAACTCAAGGCTGTTTCCTTCGCCCAGGCGGCTACCCGCGCCCAGGGCCGCACCATTGCTGGCCAGCCCAACCTGCGTGCGCGGGCCCCGGCCACTACTTCGACCACTCGCGCCCCGCCAGTGGCACACACGACAGACATCACGGTCCTCCTTCCTCCGCTCCCTGCTGGCACTACGGATCAAGGCATGGCCCCTGTGCCAGAACTCGTACTCATTGCCTGACAGGCACTACAGCGCATCAATGCTTCTGCCCCCCACCTTTTGGGGGGCCAATGGTCAGTGGGTCTTGGCAATAGCCAAGGAAATTTTATTTTCTCTTTTGCTGGCGACTTGCCTTTCCAGTCGCTCTTATTCTACGAACCCGCCCTGGTGAAATCCTTCCCAGGCGGCGCACTCGTCCCCACCCGGGGCTGGAACTGGCTCCAGCTCCGTGATGTTTACGTCTCAGCTGGGGACGGTGTCGTCTTCTCCAATGCGGTCCTTTGGAGCAAACTCCGCCGCAACGGCCCCTTCACTAGGGCCCTTTTCCCATCACCCCCTCGTTGGCAGGTCGACCCGTCCCGCATTCAATCTCCCCGCTCGACAGTCTCCTTCGCTATGCACGGCCTCTCTCCCACCGACATCGCCCAACTTCTATGCACCCCAATCTATATGTTCGGCCGCGCAGTCAAACTCGTTTCCTGCGGGGACTCGCCTGCCCTCGTCCAATGCGGCCGATGCCACCTTCTCAGTCATCGCACAGGTCAGTGTAACCGAGCTAACAACAAACTGATTTGCTGGCAGCCCGCTTTGAAGCCCAAGTGCTACAAGTGTGGCGGCCCCCATACTTTCACAGACCACGCCGCGCAGTGCCAAGGTGCACACGCCGTCGCGGGTGTTTGCAACTGCAAATACAAATGCCTCCTCTGTGGTAAGTTCGGCCACCACGCCCGCTCTACCACCTGCCCCAAGCGCAGTCCCTTCGCCCCACCGCCCCTTGCGGACACCATGGAGACCTCAGCCCCCGCGCGTTCCCCCGCGGCTCTGGTGGGTTTGTCCCCGGGCCCTGCTCCCTCCACCGCTGCACCCGCTCCAGGCCCCTCGACAGCCCAACACGCGGCCATGCAAACTGGCAGTTTCACGATCGTCGAACAACGCCCGCGCACACACGTGCCTGGCGCCCATATGACCACGAGTAAAGTTTGTAGGCCACCGGTGCAGGTGGCCCCCAGTACGTCCTCTGCTCCCTCCTCCACCCCCTCTGCTGTGCCCTCGGTCACCGCCCCCACTCCCACCCCCCCAGTTTTCCCTGCTGGGGCCCCCGGCTCACGTGCGGCTCAACGCGCCCTGATGCTGGATGCCCACGGCATCATGCTGGGAGAGTTGGGTCTTCAACACCTCCGCCTCGTTGTCGGCAGCCGTGAACGCCATGTCCGCAACGTTGATCTATATTTCCTCGACCGGCTCCTCGGTGGTGACGGCAATGGCTGCCAAATTATTATGTGCATCCCCAACGTCCCCGATGGCAACAAGCTCACCGTCCACATCGAACAGTTCATGGAAGACTCCATGGGCCACCCCGCTCCCTCTGCGAGCCAAGACCCATTCCATGTCTGATACGTCAATACTTACGGTCAACATGCAACACAGCAACCACAACATCCATGCTGTGCTAAACACTAACCGCTCCGACCACATACTACTGATCCAGGAACCCTGGTTTGGTAACATTGGGGTCGCCCGTTCTGATGTTTCTGCTGACGGCGTTGACACCCTTGGCAGCCCTGTCCACCCGGCGTGGCAGTTATTCTACCCTGCGGTCCCTGCTGGCGGCCGCACGAAGACTCTCATCTACATTTGACGTTTCCAACCCACAGACCCGTCCGTTCTCTATACGGCGATGTTCACTACCCGCCACGATCTTGTGGCCCACCCATGCATCCTCATGGGTGACCTCCGAGTTGATGCACTCACTCTGCGCATCCTTTCCTTCTACAACGATGTACGTGATCCCTCTGCCCTCACCACTCTTTTAGGGCTGGACCTGGACCTGCACATCCCCCACCTCTTGGCTGGAGATTTCAATCTCCACCACCCTGAGTGGTCGCCTCTGGACTGGCAGGTGTCAGCGCATGCCGGTGTCTTCCTGGACTGGGTAGCTGACCAGGACCTCACGCTGGCCTCCCCCCCAGGTGTCCCCACCAGGCGGGGCTCTGAACCCTCTCGATCTAGTGTCTTAGACTTGGTCTGGACTTCACCCGCTCTCACAGCGTCTGCCGCACTCAGCCCACCTGAGTTAGACTGGACAGCTGGCATCACCTCGGACCATGCTGGCTTCTGCATGTCCTGGCGCCACTCGCTTCTGGCGGCCTCACCCTCTGCCGAGTGCGTCACTTACCTCACTGGAATCTCTGATGACACTCTAAAGAGCTTCTTGGATCATCTCCGCTCCGATCTTCCCCCACGCCGCCCCCTGCTCATGCCTCTTGACGTCGAGACTCAGGCTGATGACATTCTGGACATGCTGATGGCTGCTGCAGACCGCTGGCTCGCTGTCAAATCCACGCCTCATGCCAAACGATCGCACTGGTGGAAGCCTGCCTGCACCCAGGCTGTCCATGCTCTCCGCTCTGCACGGGATGACCCTGATGCCAAACGTTTGGCCCAGGCTGCCCTTCGTAAAGAAATTCGACAGGCCAAACGAACCTGGGCCGACGATACCATCGCGAACTCCAGTGTCTGGGAGGTTGTGAAATGGCGCCACGGCCGTCGTGTCACGCTAGTCCCCGCCATCCGCCAACCATCCGGCCTGCTTATATGGTCCCAGCTGGAGATCGAGTCGATCTTCGTCGAGCAATTCTTTGGCTCCACATCCTCTGCTGTCCCTGATTCCTTCCTGGACGACCCTCTGCCCATGGCACCTCGCCCCTTCCTCCCCTTCACGGCTGATGAGATCTCGGCTCTCCTCACTGCCACATCCTCTTCCTCTGCCCCAGGGTTTTCCCGTGTTTCCTGGCGCATCCTCAAGTGGGCCTGGCCTGTTCTCTCCGCCCGCGTTGTCGATCTGTTCAACGCCTCTCTCTCCCTCTCTTACGTTCCCTCCCGCTGGAAGCGCGCGCTCACTGTAGTCCTTCCCAAGCTGGCACAACCAGACTATTCCCTTGCTAAGGCTCACCGGCCCATCTCACTCCTCGAGACCTTGGGCAAGCTCCTCGACAAAGCCGTCGCTCGGCGCCTGACCACTGACATTGACAGATACCATACCCTGTCTTCGGCTCAGTTCGGTGCCCGCTCTAACTCCTGCTGTCTGGACTCGGCCTTGTCTCTGGTCCACGATGTTACCACGACTTGGTCTTGGGGCCTCGTCTGCGGCATCGTGCTCTTCGATGTGTCAGGCTTCTTTGACCACGTTCACCCCTCCCACTGTGCCTCAGTCCTCCAGCTCCTGGGTCACGACCCCGCTTTAGCCGAATGGGTTCGATCCTTTCTTACTGGGCATACGGCCTCCCTCTCCTTCAACAACGAGGTTGGCCCTGCCCACCCGGTTCTTGTGGGCACCCCCAGGGATCCCCCCTTTCTCCGGTCTTGGCGACCCTGTACACCGCCCCGCTTCTCACGCTTGCCTCCTCGTGGCCTGGCTGCCATCTGTCTATGTACGTAGATGATGGACTCCTCTTTGCCTGGGGCACCTCGTGGGATGAGGTCACCGCTTCCCTCCGCACCCAATTTAGTCAGGTGCTTGACTGGCTTTCCCGCGCTGGCATGTCCATTGATATGGCCAAGATGGAATGCCTCTTCTTTTCCTGCACACGCAAGCGCAACTTACCCCCTGCGGGCATTTATTTGCCCCTGCCGTCGCACAACACGTACTCTTATGTCGTGGCAGGGGCCCAGGTGCGTTACTTGGGTTTTTTCTTCACCAAGTCGCTCTCCTGGCGCCCCCACACACAGATCATGTGCCATCGTGCCCAGGCCTCGCTATGGGCCCTCCGCACCCTTGGCAATTCCGAACGGGGCTTATCCATGGCCAATTGGAGACTTCTGCTTAACGCGGTCTGTCTCCCAGTTCTCACTTATGGCTCACAACTTTGGGTCCACAGCAAACAGGCCTCGGGCCTCATCAAGCTCTTACAGGACGTTGCCAACATGATGGTCCACACCATCTCTGGCTCTTTCCACATGGCTCCTCGCCAGCCCCTACATGAGCTCACCCACTTGCTCCCAATGCGCCATTTCGTGCACAAACTGGCCGATACGACGTCCCTTCGCTACACCTCACTCCCGGCCCACTCCCAACCGGCCCTCCGCCTCCGCTTGACAGCGGACGCCTCCCTCTGGGCCCCCTTGTCCTGACACCGCGCCCGCCCACCCCACCCAACCCTGCTGCGCCTACTGGCTGCCCACACCCCACCCCTCTCCTGCCCGGTGGACCCCTTGGGCCTGACCCCCTGGGAGATCCTGGACTGGGGAGAACGGGTTTCTTACGTGGGCCCATGCCCCCCAGCTGACAGGAAGGCCGCCGTGACAGCGCTCTTACACGAGCCTCGCGCCTCTGTCATGTTGATCCACGTCAGCTCAATCCTAACACGTTTGGGCCGGTCTGACAACAAATCCGTGGGTGCCGCGGCGGCGACCCTTATGGACTCCCGAGGCGAATGGACGATGGAGTGGTGTCGAGGCACCAACGTGTCTCGTCACGAGGTGGCCCTCTTCGGATTAGCTCGCACCATGTCGTGGTTGTGCGGCTTCCTTCGTGGGTCCCCTCTACCTGACCGGGTTGTACTGACGGCCACCTCCTCTGCCCCCCTCCTCTCCCTTCACTCTCGAGACCCTCGACGGTTCACCGGAGATTTCATTCTCTTCCAACGCTCCCTTACAGACTTTCTCTCTTCCTTCCCATCCACAAACCTGGAGCTCATGTGGGTCCCTGGTGGTAAGTACTATCGCGCCATCACCGTCTCCACTAAAGCTGCAGAACGCACGGCCTCCCACACCCCTCTGGGCTTCCTGGAGGAGAAACCTTCCCCGCTCCAATGGCAGGCCCTCTCACGCCTTCGCACTTATGACAACTGGCGCGAAGAGTGGCTCTGGGATCGCGCCGCGGCTGCGCCCACAAACGACAACCCCTCAGGCTCTGACTTCAAGGCCTATGTGATCTCCATCTCCGGCCCGCCGTGCGGATCGAACCACCCACTCTGGACTGCCGCCACCTGCCGTCGCAAGGACCCCTTCGACCAGCACACCACCTCCACTGCCATGCGCCTGGCCACAGGGCATGCCTTCATCTCAGAATACGCTGAACGTTTTCACGCCCGCCGGCCAGCTTCTGAACACACCTGCCAGTGCGACAATTCCACTCCATCCAGCTTTACCCACATACTGCTGGAATGCCCCTTGTACGCCCAATCTTGCGCGACATGGCAGCTCACCCCGTTCAATCTGGAGGGCCTCACCCCCACCGACTATTTTAATCACCGAGGGACGGTAGGGCATCTCCTGGAGTTCCTCCAGGAGACTGGTGCCTTCTGGCGGCCGATTTTCTCGCGGCGCCCCCGTGAGCCTGATTAGGGTTGAGGAGTGTAGGACGAGGACCTAGTGAGTTTTTTCTTTCTTTGTCTCTTGAATGGTCTCTGGTTTCGGACGGCCTCTCCACTTAGAATTTATTTACGGTTTTCCTTCTGGGTTTCCACACATGACTTTGTCGCTCCATCCTTTGTTTGTAGTAGTAGTAGTGTTACGAACAGGGCCCAGTAGCCCTATTTTCTTTACCCTTCCCAACAGAGATCCCACTCGCCCACCGACTTTACACTTCCTCATCACATCTCCTTCGTGGGACCCCTCATGTGCACTGCTTCCATCCCCGTGACTGTTGTTTGGACTTGTATATACACTGTTTACCTATGCTTGCCCTTCTTATCTCGTTATCCTCTTATCTTACAATCGGACACTTACTTAGTTCCCTATCAGAAGCCAGGCTTTACGCCCTCCGCTTTTGGATATTTGGACCCACTTGACTCCGTGTTCTTATCTCATAGACGCCCACTGAATTACGTATATAAGTCCGCTGTAACTACCTTGTAGACCTCAGACTCGACTTATTGAATACATCGGTGCTTGTCTTCTGGACTTCCCTTTGAAAGCTCTGACTCGACCTTCTCAAGTACTTCTGGTACTTTCTGTTCAACATTGTCTTAGAGTGCAGCCTCTTTGACTCTGACTCTTTCATAACGAACTCCAAAGGACCTTATTGGTCTTTTACCTGATAACGAACGAACGCTGTCACACAAGTCGTGTGGAACGTCCCGCACCGGACGTAACATCAAGTCGAGTCTCCTCCCAACGTGGCTTCATCCAGCTGCAGTCAAACCCTGTTCAAAGAAGAGCTCATCAAACGCAGAGACGAGAATAATCTTTCACAACAGACACTTGGCTCTGCTGTCTGGAAAGACTTTGAAACCGAGTTTGGATACTATGTCTATCACGATGGAAGATACCAACCGGTAGAGTACGACGACGAAAAGAGAGTTTGGTATTGTATCCGATACTCGGATAGCAGACATTCGTGGGTTACTACCGCTCCCGCTCCACCAGAATTCGGTCTTGGACCGTGGAGAGAGAACCCGCCCGCGATCATCACCGACTCAGAACCAGAAGAATACGTCGAAGAGAATAGTGAAGACGCACCAGTATTAGCATCGTCTACACCCCTGGTTGCACTGGCAGTTGTCACGATCAGAGCCCCTGCTTTGACAACCCCCCAGATATCCATACAATCCGCAGATACCATTACCCCATTTCACCAGAACATGTCCACCATCGCTGCCCAACTCCCCGATCCCGTCCCTCCTCCTCCCCGCCCCGGTTGTCCCGAACATCCCTCCTCCATCAGGACGCCTGTCGGGAATCTTGCCCCAGACCTTCACAGGAGATCGCTCCCAGAGCAAGAAGTTCATGTTGGAGTTACCACGTTTAAAAACTTCAACCATGATGTGGCCCAAATCGTCAACCCCTTCCAGCGTGCCAACCTCTTCCTCTCCCTCATCAGGGGTGACGCCGTCGACGATTGGACCATGGAACAGCTCGAGTGGTTGAACGAGCAGGTAGAGAGTGGCCGCCGTACTACCAGTGAAGGCCTCTGGGAGACCATAGCTCAGAGATTCAAAGACGCCTTCACTGATGGACAGGCAAAACAGAAAGCAGCCAGGGAATTAAAGTCCCTGAAAATGGAAAAGGGGAACTTGACGCCTATGTGGCAAATTCCGAAGCCTGGCAAACCGAGCAGGCTATGATACAGATGAAGAAGCAACCTTGGATCTCTTCTCCCAAGGACTGCCAACCCACTTGTCAAAAACATCATTCAGTTCCATCACCTCATGACTGGGACGAATGGGTTGATGCTGCTCGACGACAGCAGCAGGATATCTCGACTTCCAAACACGATTTGGAGTCGACACCAAGAAAGGAAAAACTCGAGAACAATGGAAGGCCGCGTTTGGAGTCAAACCAGCGCACACTACTCAGAGGGATCCCAATGCTATGGATACCTCAGCCGACAGAGTCAGGGCAAGAGTCACGCTCACAGAAGACGAACGGCAACACTGATGAAGGAAGGAAGGTGTTTTCGCTGTAAGGGACAGGGGCATATGTCCCGAGACTGTCCAAAGAAGGGAGTACGGGTTGCGCAGCAAACGCGGCGCCAGCAGCCCCGTCAACAATAACCCACCGGCTGTAGACAAGCGGACTAAGGAAGAGAAGGCCCAGGACATATGGGCGAATATGATGAAAGAGAGCGAGGAAGTGCGAGCCATCCTTGTGGAGAAGGCATTCGCAAAGAAGGATTTTTGATAAGCTCTACCCCATTGGCCTGGGCAAGAGCACTCCATGTTACCTCTGTGTACACTAGTCGATTCAAATCATTAAAAATACCAGTTCATTTCGAGACTACACAGAGGACGGCCGATGAGACATCTTAGTGGACTCTGGAGCTACGGATAACTTTATCAGTCCAAGGATGATCAAAACTTTGGGACTAGGGAAGCAGGCTCTTCCCCAAGAGAAAAATATCTGGAATATTGACAGAACTGCCAACCGTGCTGGAAAGATCACCACTACACCGACCTAAATGTCCAAGTCGGGGAAATAACAAAAGTCATTCGCTTTCTGATCACCGACTTAGGGGACGAAGACCTCATTTTGGGATATCCATGGCTTGCTGCATTCGAACCCAGGATCAATTGGGCCGATGCAACAATGGATAAGGATTCATACCCCACCATCATTACGTCAGAGGCTACGATTATGCATCAGACATGGGGCGACAAAAGATGCAGATGCCAACAAGGAGACCTAGGTCGCTGTTATGCCACAGGCTTCAGAATTAGCCCAGAAGCGATACAGGGGCAGGCAGAGAAAACTTATGATGACATAGTACCGCGCACCTACCACCGCATTGGAAGGTGTTCTCAGAAGAAGAGTCACAGCGATTCCCACCCTCTCGACCCTGGGATCACGCCATAGACCTGCTCCCCGACACGCCGGCAGCAATCGACTGCAAAATCTATCCACTATCCCAGTCGAGCAGGTGGCGTTGACGGAATTCCTCGAAGAACATTTGGCGAAAGGATACATTCGCCCATCCAAGTCACAGTATGCCTCCCCTTCTTCTTCATCAAGAAAAAGGACGGCAAGCTGCGACCAGTCCAGGATTATCGACAATTAACGCTCACACAGTGAAGAATGCCTACCCCCTGCCGCTCATCTCCAACTCATAGACACCATGAGGGATAAGTCCCTCTTCTCAAAAATGGACGTGGGTGGGGGTACAACAATGTCAGGATCAAGGAAGGTGATCAGTGCAAAGCGGCGTTCAAACAAATCAAGGATTGTTTGAACCGAATGTCATGTTCTTTGGCCTTACAAACTCACCAGCGACGTTCCAAGCCAT
Source organism: Multifurca ochricompacta (assembly GCA_022496185.1). Lineage (NCBI taxonomy): Eukaryota > Fungi > Basidiomycota > Agaricomycetes > Russulales > Russulaceae > Multifurca > Multifurca ochricompacta. Next base: position 94,089 of record WTXG01000088.1, read on the forward strand.
GATGAACCACATCTTCCGCGATCTCATTCTTACTGGAGAAGTAGTGGTCTACATGGACGACATATTGGTGGCCACCCCAGACAACCTAGATCACCACCGAGACCGTGTACATCAGGTGTTAGATATACTCCAAGAACACGACCTGTATCTCAAACCCGCAAAATGCTCTTTCGAGCAGCGCAGTGTTGAGTACCTAGGAGTCATCTTAGAAGGAGGACAAGTGCGCATGGATCCCGTTAAAGTACAGGGGATCCGGGAGTGGCCAGTGCCGACCTGTGTCAAGGATGTCTGATCGTTCATTGGATTCTGTAACTTCTACCGACGCTTTGTCAAAGGATTCTCAGGCATCGCACGACCATTGAACGATCTCTTGAAAAAGGACGTGCCATGGCATTGGAGTTCAGCACAACAACAGGCGTTTGAACAGATCAGGGACCTAGTCGGCTCCGAGCCTGTACTTATCCAACCAGATCTGCGTCATCCCTTCGAACTGGAAGTAGATGCCTCACACTTTGCGAATGGGGCAGTATTATACCAAAGAGATACCGCACAAGTGCTTCACCCAGTGGCATACTATTCCGAGACCTTCTCCCCAGCAGAGAGGAATTATGACATCTGGGACAGAGAGCTCTTAGCCATAGTCAAGGCATTACGACACTGGCGACCTTACCTGGCCGGGACCCCACATAAGACCATCATCCACACCGACCATTCCAACCTATTGTATTGGAAGGAACCCCACAAAATCAGTCGACGTGTGGCGCGAGAGGTTCTGGAGTTAGAAGAGTATAACTTCACCCTGAAACACATTGCTGGAAGCCAGAATGCTAGAGCGGATGCACTGTCACGCAGACCAGATATGCACACAGGCGAGGATGACAATAATGACATCACTGTCCTCCCAGAAGAAGTGTTTGCGAAGGCTGCTGTAGTCAGCCTCCATGATATGGACCTATGGGCACAGATTCCCAAAATATGAACCAAGAACTATGCCATTCATGGGCCGATGCACACAATTTGAAAAAGGTCAACGGCCTTTGGTGGAAAGACGGCGATCGACTGGTTGTCACCGGTGGCGACAACATTAAGAGGGGGGTGATCCATTTTCACCACGACCTTCCCTCTGCAGGACACCCCGGTATCCACAACACCTACGCCTGGCCAAAAGAGACTATTGGTGGCCCAACATGAAAAAAGACGTCGAAAGTTATGTGCAAGGATGTGCAGCGTGTCAGGCAACAAGGTCAACACACACCCGAGAGTCCCGCCAATACACCCCATCGCTCCCATTACGTCGACCCCCTTTCAGACTATTGCCATGGATTTTATCGTCAAATTACCCAATCACAGGGCTTTGACACCATCCTTACAATCACCGACCACGACTGCTCCAAAGCGGCCCTGTTCATTCCCTGTCACGAGACTATCACAGCTGAAGAAGTGGCAAAGCTGTACTGGATCATGTATACCGCCATTATGGACTCCCCAAGAAGATCATATCCACCGTGACACCAGGTTACGTCAACGTTTGCTAGAGCCTTATGCAAAACGTTAGACATCGCGCAGAACATCTCCACAGCCTACCATCCACAGACGGACGGGCAGTCCGACGGACAAATCAATGGCTTGAACAATACCTCGGTTCTGGTGCAACAGCAGACAAGACGACTGGGCAAATGGCTATCAACTGCGGAGTTTGCTCACAACTCATGGCCCAATGGCACCACGAAGACCACCCCCTTCTCCCTTATCATGGGCTGGACCCCGCGCACCACGTGGGTAGATAAGCCCACTCAAGTCCCTTCCGTAACCCAACGGATAAGCCAATGGGAAGAGCTGCGACAATCGGCCAATCAGAATCTGGTAAAGGCACAACAGCTTCTGGCAGCACAGCCAAGCACTTTCACACCTTATCAGACCAATGACTGGGTATGGCTCGAGGGCAGGAACATTCACACGTCACACCCCACGGCCAAGCTAGCGCCCCGACGTCACGGACCCTTCCAGATCACAAGGAAGCTGTCAGACGTATCCTATGAACTGCAACTGCCGCCGAAATGGAAGATCCACCCGGTCTTCCATGCTAAGCTTCTAACCCCTTACAAGGAGACCTCCATTCATGGAGAAAACTTCCCGAGACCCCCGCCTGATCTTATCGATGGCGAAGAAGAATGGGAAGTGGAGCGCATTCTAGACTCCAAGCGACAAGGCCGAGGGCGCAAACTGTACTACCTAATCAAGTGGAAGGGATTCCCAGACTCTGACAGTTCGTGGGAACCAGCCGGAGATATCTCTGCTCCGATTCTTATCTCAGAGTTCCACTTACGACACCCCAAGCGCCCAAGAACAATTAAAAGGAGGACAGACTCCCGACATCTTTTCCCCAGAACAACGCTTCACTAGCAACGTCCTAACCACAACCAATATGTCTTCTTTCATTGCTGCCTCCGCCGCTATCGACGCTTTCGCTACCACTCATGTGGTTGTAGAGGCTTTCCCCTCCGCTCATCCCTCCACTCGCCCTTCCTCCCCTATTGACTACGAGGCCGCAGAAGAACGAGTCAAGAACCAGTCACCCAATCCCGACGACAACTTCACCCATGCCAAAGAGCCCCACCCCAATGACCTCATCGGTATGGAACAAGATGACGAAGTCCCTGAGTTCCCGTTCTTCGCCAATAACCCCAACTCATCAATGTACTTCCCTCTCGAAATCACCATGGCTGACGGAGAAAAGGCCATAGCAAAGTACATATTTTACACCAACGGAGGGATGGATGTCGCAGGATGTATGAGGAAGGACGGGCCTGTCTACGGGGCCCTGGTTTATTTGGAAGAGCGGTATACAGGCCGTCTTCACCACACAATGAGTGACGAACAGTTGGGACACCTTGCAGCTGACGACCCCCGAGCTTTCGCAATCGACGAAGTGATGAACGACATGCGACTCCCACGTCTCAAAGCCGAAGTCATGAGGCTGCGAAAAACCCTCACACTACGTACCACGCTCAACACCCAATACAAAGAATATGCAAAACAAATGACAAGGCTCACGAGGGGGATGTTCCAAGTGGAGCAGGAGCTGATGGAGATTCGGAAGAGACTGGAGAAAGGGGACGCGTACCAGACAATAGCTGAAAGGTACGCAGACACCTATGCACGACCCCTGCCCCCGCGATCATTAGGAGCGGCGCCACAACTATTGCCGAACCGATTCGAGATGCCACGTATGCACGAAAACCCCCGTGGAGAGACTTGCTGGCGATGTGACAGCAAGTATCACATTAGCTGGAATTGTCTGCTCAACCGCAAATGGTGTCGTCACTGCCGAAGCAACCAGCATTGGAGTCGATTCTGCATATTTCGACGTCTGGGTGTCACTCCCACCATTGTCAATCCCTCAGGTTGGTGCGGAAAATGCCTACGACATAATGCGGGACATCGCAAGCTCGATTGCCTGGTCTACGACCTGTGTCGCCAATGTGGACGACGCGGCCCATACAGGTTTTTGCGCACACACCAATGCGCGGCAGAAGAAGCTTACACTATGGAGGATCGGAATTTGGCGGACAATTATGTGGACTTGGTCCAGGATGACGACAGTGCGCGTTTCTAGCTGGGTCAGCTCGAACCAGAAAGGAGGGTGATGTTACGAACAGGGCCCAGTAGCCCTATTTTCTTTACCCTTCCCAACAGAGATCCCACTCGCCCACCGACTTTACACTTCCTCATCACATCTCCTTCGTGGGACCCCTCACGTGCACTGCTTCCATCCCCGTGACTGTTGTTTGGACTTGTATATACACTGTTTACCTATGCTTGCCCTTCTTATCTCGTTATCCTCTTATCTTACAATCGGACACTTACTTAGTTCCCTATCAGAAGCCAGGCTTTACGCCCTCCGCTTTTGGATATTTGGACCCACTTGACTCCGTGTTCTTATCTCATAGACGCCCACTGAATTACGTATATAAGTCCGCTGTAACTACCTTGTAGACCTCAGACTCGACTTATTGAATACATCGGTGCTTGTCTTCTGGACTTCCCTTTGAAAGCTCTGACTCGACCTTCTCAAGTACTTCTGGTACTTTCTGTTCAACATTGTCTTAGAGTGCAGCCTCTTTGACTCTGACTCTTTCATAACGAACTCCAAAGGACCTTATTGGTCTTTTACCTGATAACGAACGAACGCTGTCACACAAGTCGTGTGGAACGTCCCGCACTGGACGTAACAAGTAGTCACATTGTATCCGGATGTGGCCACGCAATTGGGTGCCATCCCGCAAGCGCGTTATAAAATTGATTCAAAAAAAAAAAAAAAAAAAATAATCATTTATAAGATAGATACTGCGTTAGTTTAGAACCCAGTCTTCTACCACAAAAATTGAGGTTAGTACTATTCTCACCTGTAGCTATAGCATTCTTAAACTGACTCTATTACTGTAGCTATTTGCTTTATAGTCTCCCACACTGACCATGCATATATAAGTAGCTCACTAGTTTGGCTGGGTTCATGTTACAGTTGGCTGACAATTCTGCATGAGTTCATAGTCAAGAATAGTTCTGACTAGTTTGACAGTGAGACAATTGCTGAGTACACAATGCAGAGCAAAGAAGAGGGTTCTGGGATTTGTGAGTCCTTCAGCCAATAAGATACAGGAGCTCAAGACTGAAGTCTTTGAGCTAGCTTCCTATGATATATATACAAGCCAGAAAGGACGACGTCACCTATTGAGAACATAGTGGAATGTTATGGAAAGCAGGAGTGGCGTTGAGGGCGCTGCCTGTTGAGAATGAATAAAGTAGAAGATCGTAGAATGAACACAAAAGGAAAAAACTATTGAATATTAATGTGCCTCAAAGCTTTTTTTTTTGAAGAAATCAATTTTATTCAAGCTTCAAGGCTGTGCCCAAATTGCGTGGCTACTACTGGTACATAATCTACTGTGATGAAAAATGCAGGGAAGAGTGGGAACCACCATGTCTCTTGGTAGAGGAAAAAGAAAGGAAGGAGTGGAGTCAGCAGCCAAAGGCCGCGGACCCGTGTGGGGAGTAGGGTGTGAAGGTCCGGTTAACTTAACCGGAAAAAACTGGAAACTGGACCGAACTTGACCGAAAAAGACCGGACTTGTCGGTTCTGGTTACTTCCACCTCACGCAGTTATCAGTCTTACATTTTTTTATATCATGAAATTCTTAACTCCTTTGCTGTCATATAGTGCTGTCATATAATGTAGATAACAAGGAAGATGCCTGTTGAAAAATGCACAGAATATGGAGATTGATGCATGCATAAGACTTGAGGCCATCAGATACATTCAGCATTCCTTATAAAGAAAGTATATTCCTATTACTGACATATGATGTAACGCTTTTTGTCGATGTAACGTTTGTGACCCGTGTGTGACGTGTTTGTGACGGATTTGTACTTCTCACTCCAAGTCATGTGACGATGATCATTTCTTATCTAATCACCAGATTCCTCAGAGTTACTCTGTCCCTGGCGCAACTTGGGCGAGGCCCTGAAGCGTGTAACTAAACTCGATCCAAAAAAAAAGAAGAAAGAAGAAAAGGCGATGCCAGCACATTCTAGGTTCTGTACTTGAGGGCGAGCCGGATTAGGCCGAGTCGGTGACATCAAGCGTCTTCAGTAAGTTCACCCTTACGTTCCCCTCCTCAGGCTGTGCCACAACACATCTCCCCCTCTTTTCACAACTCCTTCTTTTTCATTTTAACAATGGGTTTTACTACAGTAGTACACTGCCACTCTCTCATGTTACAACAGTAGTTACTGATAAATGCAGCTGTAAAAAGGGTTTTTAGCTATCTATTTAGATAGCGGATAAGTTCAGTTATTGTGGTCAAAACTGAACTGAAGTGAATGCATACAAAGTAGTGTCCTTATATACTGCTAAAATAGCATGACGATAAAGGGAGAAACATGACTAATTAATTGTGACAAGATATGAAGGAGTGTGTTGTGCCGTGCAATATGGAATTGTCTTTGAATCAGTTAATGAAGATCAAGTCCACCCAGGTGTCCGGCTGTCCGGTTTTGAACTATCCGGTCGCTATCGGCCGGTCTCAACACCCGGTAGTAACCGCGCAATTTTGGTTGGTCTGTATGGTCTCTTTGCGTTTCTCTTTTCCCTAGCTGATGCGAGTAAACCAGGTGGACCGGAAGGCTTATAGTCGCTCACGAACCTAAAGACGATAATTGTCGATCGCTGGCCATAGCTTTTACAGACGAGTATTCCCCGTCCACTGGACTACCCAGTTCGTTCACCTACACAAGCCTGGTAGATTTTTGACATATCCGACAGTGACTGGATATGTTTCAGGGACGTCGCAAGTGGCGTAGTCGATGGCTAGTACGCCGATGGATGGCGCGAAAGCTGGGAAGGTCTTCAGCGCCTCTTCACTGCTGTGCGGCGACATTAGCCTTGAGTCACAACGTTGGGGTGTCCCATATATCCACGGTTCCTGCCGGCATGGGGCTCTTGTTTTTTTTTAGCAAAGGCCACGGAGAGTAATGACTTACGACCTGTTGGTCACTATTTGGTCTCACGACGGAATGCGTAATATCTCACGATCTAATTTAATTGTTGTTGTCTATGATGCACAATTTGAAGGAAGGAAGAGGAAGGCGAAAGAAGGGGGAAAGGTGTTCTATGGTATTTTTTTTTATGAGAACACTTGATGGTAGCGTGTGCAACTGTAACTGCAACTGCAAGAGAGTCACCAAGTCACCAACATTAAGGTGCGGGGTCACTTATACTTACGGTTACAGATGGAACGGATTCGTAGAATCGTAGAATCAGAACGCGCGCGAACATTCTCGGCGTTAGCGATGTGGGTGGTAACAACGTGGTTACAACGTGGTAACAAACAACGTTCGGAATCTCGGGTCGGGTAAATGATCTCATCTCACATGGTAGCAACTTATCTTTGGGCTCGTCTTAAAACTAAACTCAACTGGTCACACATGGACGAACGGATGGACGAAAGCAAGCACGCACCTTCTCCAAAAGCGTTGACAAATCTATGACCGAGGTGCATTCCTTAAGTGGGCGTATCACTGGCACCCGCATATGTATTTCCCGCGGGTTTCAAAGACGATGCACGTTGTTGTCAAGTTCCATGCCCCACCTCACGACATCTCACTCCAAAAAACCAATCCTGGGATGTAACCGCGTGCACTGTCGAGTTTACCATGTGCAACATTGAAACGATCCATACGATAGTAAGAAGTGTTATCGACCCCCTTTTACCGCATATAAAGCTTGATAGTGGTATGCTGGCTCCATATCTTGCAGGCACGATGTTTACACTCTTCGCTGCCCTCGTCAATGTAGCAGTCACTTTAGTGTCTGCGCAAAGCCTCGTATCAGCCGATATGGGCCATCTCTTTGACAAACGATTGTCATCGGGCTGCAGCACATCCGGACCAGCCTCGTGTAGTACCTCAAATCCGTCGGACCTTTGCTGCGTCGAGTCTCCAGGAGTACGTTGTTTCAAATACTTTTTTTTTTCTCCCTCACTCACATCGCGGGATACTGACGCATCAATTAGGGTTTGTTACTCCAAACACAGGTGCGTTATGAGATCGCTCGAATAAACTGTGTAAGTTCGAACGCGATTAGTTCTGGGATACCAACCCGTCCACAGGACCCAGTAACAGCTGGACAATTCACGGTTCGTGTGTTGTCATGGTCTATGCCCTTTTGTTAGCTAACTGAGGAGACCAGGTCTCTGGCCAGACAAGTGCGCATACTCGCCATTAATAATGGGAAGCCGTCTGATCTGAGTGCTTCTACAGCTGCGATGGCTCCTTTTCCTCGAACTGCGATTCCAGCCGTGCTTATACTGACATTGCTGGAGTGCGTTCTCTGCCTTTGGTCACTCCACTCTCTAACGCGTGGTGAAATTCAGCTTTTGACCGATCAAGGCGCTAGCGATACGCTGTCATTCATGCAGGAAAATTGGGTCGACATCAATGGTCAGAATGAACGCTTTTGGGAGGTACGACCCCGCTGGCATTTCATGATCTCTTCACTCATGGCCTTTTCAGCATGAGTGGTCAACCCACGGGACTTGCTACAGCACCCTGCAAACTTCTTGCCTTCCCTCTGGCAGTCCCCAAGGAGCAGAGGCAGTCGCCTTTTTCCAGCAAGTCGTGGCATTGTTTAAGACCCTTCCCACATACGACTGGCTTGCATCGCAAGGCATCACCCCTAGCACCACTAAGACATACACGCTGGCCGAGCTGACTAGCGCGCTGAAGGCTGCATCTGGAGTTCGTTAAGATCTTTCTTTCTGCCTCAACGCTTTCACTGATTGCGCCGATTCACAGTTTACACCGGCCCTCGGGTGCTCCGGGTCTGCGATCAATCAGATCAGCTGGTATTTCCACCTCTCAGGCTCACTCCTTGACGGACAATTTATCCCGATCGGTGAGAGGACAGATTCCGCAGCACATGGGCATCATGCTGATAGACATCAACCCCAGACTCTCCTATCAAGAGTAAATGTGCATCAAGCGGCCTCAGGTACCCTCCAAAGTCCTGACAAGATAGATGGATATGAAGGGCCTTTTGTGCTTGGACACACAAGGGATTGTAGAGAAGGGAAATGAGGCTTAAGTTAAATGACCCTTCTCTACAGTCTTTATATACATGCAGAGTGTGGATAATATAAATAATGATCCATAAATAATTGTGGAAGGAATAGGTTGAAACAGACACGGTGATTCGTGGATGAAGATCTCCATGATTATTGAACAGATTGTGGAGGTGAGCGGCACATTGGCATATAGAGTCAATTCAGGTGCAGGCTGCATCTCTTTGAGACCCCAAGTAACAAGTCTGGCTCCCCTGGCACAGTAAGTTGTAATCTTACTTCTGCGCATGTTGTGGCACCCCCCATAAGCTCTGGATGACAAAAGCTAACTGACATCCACATGCAGGTTACAACCAGTTGTACCGGAAGTCCTACCACCGCCTCCGTGGGCCTTGTTAACCCTTAATTTCGCTGTTGCGTGCTAAAACTCCTTTTCTAAGCCTGCTACAAGTCTTCCAACTAGAGCCACAATTAGTGTTGTCACGAGTTCTGGCCCTATTGGCAGGCTCCTTACTGCAAGCAACTGGTCAACACAGACGCCAGCCACCTTCACCATTTCCGGCACGACGTCAAGTTTCACCCTACAGACGTTCAAAGGCAGCTGTGGTGTTATGCTTGTTAGCTTAGTCATTCTGGAGTTCAATAGTTCGAGTGATTAGACAATTGCGACACAACGTGCAGCAAAGAAAGACAACTTGGATTCCTGGGTCTATGGCTAGTGAACACAAGAGCTCAAGACTAGATAGAGTCTTTTGAGCTGAGTCCTTATTGTATTTAAGCAGTCTGAAGCGATGTCATAGAGAGGAATGTAGTAGAACATAAAAGAGAAAATGTTGAGGACGTTGTTTGGTTGAGAATGAAGAAGGGGCTCGAATACGAGCGAAATTATACACAAAATGGTCATCATAAGGGTTATCAGTCAGCTATTCGTAATATGTGGCGTCTCGAGTGGCATGTTCACGTGCGGCAATGGAGTGTCTGCATTCCACATTCTCTGCTGTGAGTTGGCTTCCGGACTATACGACTTTGAATCATTGACGTATGGACGGCCAGGTAAACAGGTGTCATCTGGCAGTAACACCATCGTTGCCTTCCAAGGGTCAACGAACTTCTCTAGCACCCAGTGGTACTTTGCAAGAGAAAGTTTTCACCAGTAGCTAGTGTTGTGACGGCCCCGGCTCGGCCCGAGAGCCGCGGCTTAGGCTCGGCTTTGGGCGGCTCAGGCTTTTCAAAACTCAAGCCTGGGCCGTAGCGACGGCTTCCGGCCGGCTTAGGCCCAGCTTAGGCCCAAGCCGTGGCTTTACAGCTTTTGCATCTTGTAGTTTACTACTAGTTTACATTATGTCAACCCCTGGCCACTGCTTTGGCCTCCTGCTTCGACTCCATCATATTATGTCTTCTATTTAACTCCTGTAACATAAATTGTATAAAAACCTCTTAGTTGAACCAGAATACTGGTACAGAGATACTGAGAAAGCAGTCCAACATAATTGTGATCACATTTAGACTAGACAAAAACATGTCTCACATTAATTAGATACTGAGTATATACATCTCAGATTGATCATGTGATTAAATCACATTGTGAGATAATTATCTTGCTTGTTAATGAATGTGATTTAATCACATGATCAATCTGAGATGTATATACTCTCATCTTTTGTTTTACAATGCGAGCGGACCACTATCTCGGTATCTCTGTACTGGTATTCTGGTTCAACACCATCCTTACACTGTAAATTGCCCAGTTGAAGTTCACAAAAATCCAGATTGATTCCACGCTTCATGTGATACTCCTTCCTGAGGAGTACAATGTTCTGCACTGCAGTAGCAGATGATGATTCCGTGCCTGATGAGATACACACCAAGTTGTTCACAAGCTATTTTGGGGGACAAGGCCAAGGTTAGCTCATCTCATTTACACGAACTGGCGACGAGTGACGAGGTCTCGATCGTAAGCCCGACTGTAGGGGGGGCGACAAGGAGAATGGCACTGTTAAAGTTAAAGATTGCTGGTCCAATAGATTTAGGTAGGTTTCATGTTCTTGAACATGATGGTTAGATGGCTGGGTAGATGCCCCAATGGCGATTCACGCAGAAATGACAGGCGTAATTGCAAATTTTACAGGTCTTCTTAAAACAGCAGAAGTTTTCGACGTGGTGTGCTCAGAAAGGACACACCGTGAACGCTGTTTCTGACGCCAAAAATGCAGGAATACAGACTACATCCTCATTCCCGGAGCGAAGGTTGATGTGGCTCGTAAAAGCGCTCAAAGATGATATGATAGCTGGATCTTCCTGAAAGAACCACCAAACGAGGCTCCCTGACGAATTAATGCGTCTGCAAAACGATTCCAAAGACAGACTGTTTGAGCTGCAAAGCCATGTCAGATTTAGATACAATGTGGAAAGGCATTGACAAAGAAACATACAGCGGGGCTGTTGCCTTGCCCGTCAAAGTATGAAAGGACAAATTCCCGCGTCACCCACTCATTTTGGATTGCACCAAGGTCTCGTATGATCAGTGTGCGAGGCTTCTTCGGATCTGAAGAGATGTCCAATGGCGTGTCTTTTGTGAATGGCACGTTGGGGAACACTTTCATGAGCTGGGAAATAGGGGCTTGGGGCGCGAGTTGCTCGTCCGTGGATGGGTCTCCGTCTTCGTAAGCGAGACGTTTCCGCGCTTGTAGAATTCGCACAAATGCATCCCAGAGGTGAGTGTACGATGTATTGCGCGTAGGAACTAGAGTTAGGTAGAGGAACATGTTGAGCCGGGGGTAAGCCGGACCGGATCAGAGGTGACCGGTGTTGCCGGACTTGTAATATGTAATATACTTAGGACTTAGTAGGTTTTTCTCTTACTTTGAACAGTCTCTTTCTCGGACGGCCACTCCACGTACATTAGTCTCCCTTAGGTTTTTCTCTTTGAGTTTTCTGCCTCGCATGTCCCTGTAGACACGGCATCTCCATGTACACCCCACAGTAGTTACATTGTACCCTGATGTAGCCGCGCGATTGGGCTGAGTCCCGCAAGGGCGTCAATAAACTCGAGTTCAAAAAAAAAAAAAAAAAAATATGTAATATACTTACTGACTTTCCACTTGTTCAATCCTCAACATCTTGACCGGGGTGCCGAAACCTCAACATTCTGTCTGTCTATATCTTCTCATATATCTTAAGTTTATTGCAATAGAAATAACACACACAATGAAGTCGGACTACACAGGAGGGAGATGACTCCTCCAATCATTAATCTTCTCAACCAGGGCTGTCTGCTCTGCTGCTTGTGCCTTCTCCTCTGCTTTCCTAACTTCTTCCTGCAGCTATTCTGGTGTCATATTCACAAATGGCACAAATAAGAGCATATCAAGAAAGTCTTTGCGAATTTCGCCAGGATGCCCCCGTTGAGCTTCTTGGCGTGCATCCCGTTAATCCACCCACCTCTGCCTTCTTTCTACCTCACTTTCTCGCTCATCATTTATCTTCTTCAGCTCAGTCTCACCTTTGGATAGAAGGTGTCCTTTGTGAACTTTGAAAGTGCATCCTTGAAATCATCAGTGCCAAAGTGGTGAAGTACCACAGATGCATAGACAGCATCAAATATTATGGCAGGAGGCCAATCGGCACTGTCAGCAATATGCAGTGCTAAGCCTGTATTGAGGCGATCATTTTTGAGCAAGCCTCTGTATTCAGGACAGAATAGATGTGTCGTGCACTGTAGAGTCTCTGGGGACTCATCAGGGTCGACATCTTCTGTTGTCATACCATAGTTTGGGGTCTGATCATGGGTGTCATCAGTCTCTGTGGGTATCAAAAAGGTGAAACACTCCACTATGAATGCCACTTCTTTCCCAAGAATTCTGTGCGTAAGATTATTGAGCAAAATTCCATTTCTAGTATTGTCAATGGTCTTCACAATGTCACCATAGCTGTCATCCCGGGTGCACCTCTGGGTAAGGGTCTATGTACTGCTCATCATTGCAATGGTCAGCCAAAGGCAGCTTAAAAATAACAGATTCATACCCTATCACCTTTGCAATGTGATATAAGATGTACCCCATCACAGAACAGTTCATCATATCCTGTCAAAACGCAGCTTCCATCCCAGCATAGAAGACGATCACGGAAATACTATTGATAAGTAGTGGCAATACTGGAGGTGACATGAGTGTTGATTAGCCTGAATTCAGGATCGACAGGGAGCATGCGTTGCTCCTCCTCTTCAGAGATGTGATAATACAATGAGACATCTTCAGTGGGAAGCCCACCAGTGAAGTCAACAGGATGTAACACATCAGACCTGGTCGAGAGTGTTCCTTGTGCACCAGTAATGACATATATCACAAAAAGAACCCATTTATAACAGAATGGTACTTCGTTGGTGGGGATCTTGAGGGCAAAAATCCAGTTCTAATTGCTCGGACCCGGGTTGATGCCAGAGTCTGATTTGTTAGGGAGTGAAGCATAAACTCTAATAACAGGAATGGCCATGACTAGGAATAGTATGTGGAGGTTGGTCACTTAGCTTAGTGCCACTATCCAATGGCTCCTCTACAAGCTTTTAAACCCCCTGAACATGATTCCGCCCAATGCGCATCGCGGCACAACCGGCCCGGTACGAGGAAGCAAGACTCAATTGCAACCGTAAAAAGGGTTTAAGCTATCTATTGAGATATCAGATAAGTTCAGTCATTGTGGTCAAGTCAAACCTGAAGTGAATGCGTTTGATTTCTACTTTTGGTGGCTCACTGGCACAAGCATTTGTATGTACCTTATATACTTGTAGAGAGACCTAGTTATGAAGCAGAAGAAGATGAATTTGGATGAAAGGAGGCAAGTGGGATAAAACTAGGCAATAAAGGCAGAGAGGTGAAAACGACGACAGGGAGGAGACGGAGAGGTGATGAAACTAGTTAAAGGAATGGACAAGCATGCATGCGGCCTGGAATGCAAATGTACTGACTGATAAAAGATATCATATACGAGACTAGCTCATAAGTGCTCTAATTCAAGTTAAGTTTGACCAAGAATGCCGGTTTCATGCTAACCCCCGAGTCAACCTTACACTACTGGCTTATTCGGAAATCTGATCATGCAGATGCCCTCTCGGATTTTCTATCACTTTTCACGAGATCTGCTGGTAACGCCACAAATTGCCTTTTTACTAGATCTTTTTGTTTTTTTGCGTGTATCGTTAAACATCTGCTGTGCCCTAATGAGATTACCCCTCGCCTGATACCCCGTGTACGCTCGCTGGGGAAGTAGGTTCAGGGTTCAGGGAAAGGGGCCATCGTTCAGTCTGTATCGCCTACGCCAACCCGGGGGCATTCAGACGTCCGAGGAACTCGGTTATTAGCTAGAGATGGAATTGCACAGATAACAGCAGGTGCATAAAGGCATATGTGTTTGTCATAGAATATTTAGTATTTAGTAATAGCAATGAGATGTATGTATGGTATGTGTGTGAAGCACCATTCACAACTTTGAATGACAAATTACTGATAATACAATAGAGCAAAGTGGGGGAAAAAAATAAAAACGACAACCCATGATGTATCCCCCATTATACCAAAGAATATAGCATAGAGGTAGCAATAGTCGCAATCTGGGGGGGAAGGAGGAGAAATTAGGGATCAGGAAACAAGTCGTCTAATAGGGGAAGCGGAAAGCTGACCTGCCAACGATTATTCATTTACATCTCGACAGCCTGCAGTACAGCGGGCCTTGACGTGGTTCTGATGGAGCTACTAGGGTATGACGCGATTTGCGATCCCGAGACGCTCCCCTGTGTCCCAAATTCGCAAAATGTAAGCGGCGGAGAGGAGGGGAAATAGAAAGAAAGGGGGGCCTTACCCCACGCCTTCGTGATGGCGGGAACTCCGTCAATGGTACATCGGGCATCGATTGTGACTCGGTTAACACATCCGCCATTGGGGTTGCGAACAGACGCGAGATGGTGGACATGACAGAGCGGGAGAGGGTGGGTTGAGAGCGGGAAGGTGAAAAAGTGCGCGACATCATGGTCGTTTTTGTCCTCGAGTTTCGAAATGAACGTTGGTCTTTTTGGGAGGATGGGTGCGAGGGGGAATTTTATGTATTGCACACTGGGAATGCCAAAGAATGAAGGTCGGGTTGTATCAATTTATATGCGGTTTGGAGGAGGGGAGGGGAGGAGGATAAAGGCTGGCCCGGCCTTGCTTTGGGCCTGCTGGCCGACTTGGCTTGGCTCGGCGAAGTCGGAATATGGGTGCGGGCGCGGGCGCAAATGACGAAGTTGCGTCATCATCAGTTCGGACCAATTCGGAAGCATCTCATGACCAAATGTGAAGTTGGTTGCTTGTTAGATGCTTATTTCATTCATACTCTTTATACACTGATTTTTTTCTGTTGTTGTATTCTGAAATGCCTTTCTGCTTAGTGTGAACCTTCACCTCAGACCACTGTGAAATTTTGTTGTTTGTGTGGTTGTGGTTGGTGTTTTTTTTGTGAAATCAAGAATCCCGCAAACAATTGCGATCCCGATGACATGATAGTGAACTCCGCACCGGGCCTGACTTCCGGGCGAGCACCCAGAACGCTGAAAGGCCCCTTCTCCAACCCTCCAGCCCCATATTTATGTCACGCACGTACGCCACTCACACAGTAAGCTGTCAAGTAACGTGAGGTCTGAAGATACAACAACAATAACAAAATACAGTAAGCATACCCACACAATTTCTAATATGTGCCTGCGCAGGTCTGCGTTTTGTGCGGAGTACGGGGTACGCGATAACACTCGTAGCGATGCTTCTGTAGTAAATAATGAACTTCGGGGAGCATTGCCGGACTCAAGGGGATGTCGCCCGATCAGCCCGAGATAGAAGCGTGCATATCAACCTAATTCATTTAAAAAACAATGTACACAAATGAACAAACGGACTCCCGACCGATGATGCATCGAACTGCTAGGGAATGTAACCTGCTTGACCCGTCGACCCATCGACCCATCGTCTGGCACGGGTGGGCTCAACTTGATAAGGGACCCTGCACTTAAGCAAAGAATGAAAAAATATATAGCCTTGAGCTTGTAGCTGGATCTTAATGCGTGATGATCGAATCGGTCACCCCGGGAGCAAAAACGTCTTGATCAACATCGTGTCACGGGCGCCCCAACTCGCACTATCGTGCGCCACCATCTACACCGTTCCTACCCTCTGAAATATCTAGTGGATGTGGATTTTTACCCCTCCTATCTCCGATCCTCCCCTCCCCTTCTTCCGATTCACCGTTTCTTAGTGAGAAAGGACAACAATAGGACATCAGCGAAGACGAAACGATGAAATGCTTGCGATTTAAGTTAAGGTTGGAGGGGGGGCCTTGGCCTTTAAAAAAATTAAAAAAAAGTATCTATGACACTGCAACCCGGCTCGTCCCGGTGGATCTACGCTCTCGAGAACCGACCTTGAATCCACCCGACTTCCGGATCTATAGAAATCACTGCTAGTGCGTGACGGTGCCTTGCAGTCCTTCCCCTCGTTGCTCAACTCAGCCCAACTCAGCCCTAAGGAGGAGTTAGTTTCTCTTGCTAGTTGAGATAACTCAGTGTGATGTGATGACTCCACAAAGGCGTCCATTCGCCAATGCCATTCCAAAACCAATATTGCCCCCCCCCTTCCCTTTGAACAGCACCAACGAGGTGACAAATGTTTTTTAAACATCAAGAGATCATTCGTGTTTCTTTTGCGAATAAGACCCTCTACATCATTCCTTTCATGAGAGGTGCCGGGAAGCGCCTTTTCATTTCCTTTTTAAACCGATTTCCACCCGCCCACCCCGCGCTGATCGACATGCCCCGCCCACAAGTCCATCTCGGCATCGTAACGCCACACAAAACGACGCGACGAAATCCATAACGATACGCAACGCAAACTTGGACGATATACGTGTAACTCCGTGACGACGGTACGCTGCAACGCACCAGATGGGAGAGGGACCCAAGTACTGATGTCGAACTCGATCATGACGAGAGCTTTGAACCGGATTAATGCGTCGTGGATCGCGCTTCGCTGGGGTTACCCAAAAAAAAGCCCGACAACCAAAAAAAATAACGCATTTCAGCGGACGGAGGAAGGGGAAGAGGAGGAGGAGGAGGATTTTAAGGGGGCAAAGAGGTGTTGGGGTTGGAGTTGGAGTTGGAGTTGGAGAGAGAAAGAGTGGCACACGCACCGGACTAGAGGGCAGAGGAATGATACCAAAGTACAACAGCTGGGAACAATGCTGCGCGACAAGCGCAACAATCATTAATGCGCATGATTCTGGGACATCATGGAAGCTCAATGAACGTAAAGTCTTGCTTGCGCGTGCGAGGCGTGGGATGAGCCGTTGAGGGAGCAGGTCGTCACTTGTGCCACTGTCAGTGGCATCCGTCTCACTGCTCATGGTATCTCCTCCTCCTCCCAGGACTTGCAGGTGCGTGAGTGGACAGTTCACAAACGCATGCGCGAGACGGAGTGGACACTCTAGTGTGGCCAGGAGGGGTAAGTCCATCGTCATCGTCTCCCTCTTCCTATCCATCTTCGCTTCATCGGGATCTGCAATGCCGGTGCCGGTGCCGGTGTTGGTGTTGGTGTCGACATCTTTGCTTACGTGAGATTGGGTTTCCGGGGTGGTAGGCGGAGATAGAACGTAATCCGCCGCAAGTTCTAGCACCCAGAGCGCACGCAGTGTTGGCTGAGCACGCACAAATGCAGCGACTCGGGCGTCCCAAGGGATACCAAGACGAAGGTCGCGCAAACGGAAAGATGGTGTACACGGGAAAACCCACGATAACTGTACACGGCGTGTATCGAGGGCGAGTGCCTCGAGGTTAGGCAGAAACTCAAAGGTGCGCTTTAACAATTGCCATAAGGGTGGGGAGCCAGACCCAAGAACCAGTCCACGGACATGAGCGGCGAGTTGGGGTGTATTTCTTAGGGTCTCACAAGCGAGGAGAGCGGAAGAAGGGTTGGTAAGAATGAGTGAATGGTAGAGACGCCGA
This sequence comes from Multifurca ochricompacta, assembly GCA_022496185.1. Classification (NCBI taxonomy): domain Eukaryota; kingdom Fungi; phylum Basidiomycota; class Agaricomycetes; order Russulales; family Russulaceae; genus Multifurca; species Multifurca ochricompacta. The sequence goes on from WTXG01000088.1 coordinate 111,723, forward strand.
GTGGCATAAGCAGAGAGGGACTTGTTGGTGAGACAGAGGGAATGAAGGTCAGTGATACGTGCATACGAAGTGATAAGAGAGACAATAACCGGGTCTTGGAGAGCAAGGGATGCATGGGAAGTACCCATCCTGACCCAGTGAAAATGAATGGTCAATCACACGTTACAGAAAGCATGCTCAAAAGTACGTCAAAGAACACCAGGTCGACGATTTCAGAAAAAGAAAAAGAAAAAGAAAAAGGAAAAGGAAAAGAAAATAGGAATTTAAAAAATGCCCGCTGGCTGGATTGAACAACCGACCTCATCATTACGAGTGACGCGCTCTACCACTGAGCTAAGCGGGCTTCATTTATATTTATAGTAAGAGATCACATGGAAAGAGCCGAACTACTGTCAGCCACGGCTGAACCCGTCAATTATCAATACAGACACAGGGTAGGGCAGGGGCAGATATAGTCTACACTGTTTTTCTGACCAAAACTTCTAGTACCATTTATTTTTCAGACTCACGACCCACGTCCCCTATACCATGGCAGGCCCTACAAAGGCAGAGACAGATCAGGTTTTCAAGATTCTCAAAGCTGGCAAAGGAAACAAGGTTCGTAGAGTTGTGACCTTGAATGTGATAACAGCTAATCAAACTTTCAGATGTGCTTTGACTGCCAAGCTCGCAACCCGACGTGGGCCAGTGTTAACTTTGGCTTGTACATTTGTCTCGATTGTTCAAGTGTGCACCGCAATATGGGCGTGCACATCTCTTTTGTTCGGTAGGTCGCAGCCCCGCCTGCCAATCTCCACCTGAACCGGGACCAACTGACGACCCCTTTTAGGTCCACTAATCTTGACAGCTGGCAGCTCACACAACTGCGCACCATGAAAGTCGGTGGAAATGGATCAGCTACCGACTTTTTCGCTCGACATGGCGGCACTTCGTTACTCACCGATAGTGATGTAAAGAAGAAGTATACGAGCCGCGTGGCCGAACTTTACAAAGAGGAGCTTGCACGTCGTGTCAAAGAAGATACTGCTCAGTGCGCGTCCATGTCATGTTGCGATTATATACTCAGCAAGCTCATCTCTTGAACCCGTTCTACACAGATTCCCAAGCGGTATTGTCCTCGATGGCATCGATACCTCCAAATCGGCAGCTCAGACCGATGCGCCAGCTGATGAGGAAGACTTTTTCTCATCCTGGGACAAACCCGCTGCGACGAAGTCCAAGACCGCTAACCCCCCACCAAAATCCACTCCACCGCCGTCCATTGGGCGTGCTGCCTCTGCCCCTACTCCCGGTAGCCCCACGGTAGCCTCCGTTCCTGCAGGACCACGTACCGTTACATCCTCTTCATTGCGTGCAAACTCTACTTCAGTAACCAGCGGCGTGCGCACGCTCACCTCGAGCACCACAGCATCCGCAAGCGCAGGCACAGGCACGGGCACGAGCGTTTCGCGTCCCGCAAGGAAGGGTCTTGGCGCAAAGAAGGCAGCGGCTCCTCTGGATTTTGCGGAGGCAGAACGCCGTGCGGCTGCTGAAGCGGAACGGATTCGTCAGCTTGGTTACGATCGTGAACGCGAGGAGGCCGAAGCTCGAGCTGGACGCGAAGCTGCCGCGCTCGAGTTGAAGAACAAGAGCGCCACTGCTGCTGCTGCTGCTGCTGCAAGCGCGAGTTCCCAATCGGTTTCTGCCGGTGCGAGCACCGGAGACGTAGAAAGGCTTGGGATGGGTGTGAAGAAGCTCGGTTTTGGGGCCTTGCCCCGCGCACAATCCGCGGGGGCACCTAAAGTGTACGATGCGTCCGTTCCCCTCATGATGGTATTTGTCGGTATCGACTAACTGGACGTCACTTACCTTTTGGTGTCCTTATGCTCTTTGTCTCTCTTTTTTTTTTCTTTTTTGGTAGTTCTGCAGCACCTGTCGCGGACGACTCGCCAACGACGGCTCGCGATCGTTTTGGAAACCAAAAGGGGATCTCGAGCGATATGTTTTTCGAACGGGGCGCATACGATCCTGATACCGTTTCTGAGGGACGTGCACGACTCGCGCAATTCCAAGGGGCGACTTCTATCTCTTCTAACCAGTACTTTGGGCGTGAGGAAGAGGAGACGCTCGCGCAGGCTTCAGACGGAGGGTTGCTCGGCGATGGCAGCCTTGCGGGAATCGAAAATGCCGCGCGGGAAGCTGTCGCACGCATCATTTCCAACCCCGATGTGCAAAACCTGGGGGATAGCATACGTTCTGGTGCTCTTAAGGTACGACACATACACAGTCTCTCTTTCTCTCTCTCTCTCTCTCTACTCGAAGTGGAGAGAAGGCTGACTTTTTAAAAAATCATTTTCCTTGCTTACTCGTGTTAAACATTAGCTTTCGGATTATCTGGCGCAGATGTCCGAGCGCTAGAGACGCGAATGGATAGACCAGGGCTGTGGCACTGATGACCGAAGATGTAGTTTCTGTTTTGTGAAGTGATATTTATGTCATCCGTTGCATAGGTGATACAACATTGCCCTGGTCTAGCCGGGCTCCATGCTTCATGAATCTGATCTGCGTCAAGCCTTGTGGTTCTGCCATCCTTTTCCATCATGATGAATGCATGTGCTGAAGTCGCTGTCTTCTGCCGCCGAAAAACTGTAGAATGAACCCGCCTGTCGGGTACCACGCATTTTTTTTTTTTTTGGAATCCATCTTATTACGCACTTCAGGGCCTTGCCCAAATTGCGCGGCTACTACGGGGTACATTGTAACTACTAGGTGAACATGATGTTGTAAGTGTGTGTGAGACAAAAGATGGAAAATCCCGGTGGGGAAAGCGGTTCAAGTGAGGGTGTGTGGAAGTGAAGGTAAGGGAAAAAGAGAAAGAAGGAAAGGGAAAAGACTGGTAAAGAGATTTTTACCCATGACTCCCGAGGCCGTTCCGACGAAAACGTTTTTGTGAAGGCCCATGTGTCCTGGATGAAGGTTAGCAAGTCCTCGGCGTAAGGCTTTCGATTGAAGGAACTGGAGGCTCTCACGCCTGGCGGCGTAGAGAGGGCAGTCGAGAAGGATGTGGGGGAGGTGGTGTCATCATGTGTACTCAGCGGCGGCCGGGTGGCTATGCACAAGCACAACAGAGGCTACCACGTGTTCCCCATCCCATCCCCAGTAAGTCGGCAACGCCCGACACCCCTATGAATCCTGTCACTCTACTGTCCTGTCCTCAATCGCCGCTCATATAATGCTCCCTAGCGTAGTCGGATAAATACGAGAATCGCCAAGCTGTCGCCTTGGTTCTCACATATCACCCCTCAGACACTTTGAAACATACTTGCTCTACAATGACCCACTCCATGCGTCCAGACAACGGAGGCGATCGTATTTTAATGGAGACATACACCGTCAATCTGAAGAGACATCGCAATTCTATCAGCGCGAGCAGGCAAATGTGCCCCCACATCGTGTAGTGAGTATTTGCGACGGCTCATATTCACCTCGAACTCCTGGCAGAACTATACTTAATCTTCACATTCTAAGGCTACCGCACAACACCCTGGCTATGCCCCATCTTGGAATGCACCTGCTCCGCATCCAGGCTATCAGGACGAGCGCTATGCCGCCCCATATGCACACGGTAGTGCTCACGGTTATGGTGTATGGCACAATACCCAGCCCAATGTCTTCTTCGCTCCTCCTCCTGTGGAAAGCGCACTTTTTCCTCTTTCTGCCTTTTCTCTATGAACTAACCTTCTCTCCCCTCAGAGCGCTGCAGCTCCACACGTGAATCAAAAATCCGGCGATGTCAATAGCGCTTTTGCCTATCACCCAGATAATGGGGTTCCAGCACTCACAGAAGCTCATGGTCCATTTTATGCGGTACGCTTCACTTTCAGTCACGGTCCCCCCCCCTCTCTCTCTCCCTCCGCTCTCCCAAAACGCTATTGTAGCATACTCATTGCAACACGCAGGTGGGTAGTGTTCCTACGCTAGGTGCAGCTAATGTTAACGGTGGGACCGGCGTGGACGCTCAGCCTCATGCTCCCACTTCCGAGGGGCATTCGTCCTCTGAAGGTCTCAGGTCCCTAGCTAGACATTACATTCTTGATCCAAGGACCCGCGTTTACATAGTCCGCATGGTGTCAAATGGGTGTGGCCGTCTGAACATGTACATCACGCTCGAAGTAGCGGACGTTGTTGGAAACGTATGAGCCAAAACTATGTGGTGGTTCTTATTCAAATGACATTATTTTCGAGCCGTTTAATTTACTTCTTCTCTTCGAGAAACTTGGTGCCCTCCTTTAAACATTAAAGTTGACTCATCAACATTGAGAGAAACCAATTTTTTTTGTTTTAAAAATCGAGTTTCGTTGACGCGCTTGCAAGTGTACGGATCCAATCCGCAGTGAGTGCAAGGCAAAGTATTCCTTAAGAGCTAGAAAAGCGAGTAGCTCAGTCTTTGGAACAGAAAGACTATATTGCTAGGTAATACCTAGAAAAGCGAGTAGCTACACAAAGAATTAGTAAAATGCAATGTAGCTACGAAGAAAATAATACTGACGTCAGTCTTTGGAACAGAAAAACTGAGGACGCTAACTACGCTGGTAGTCCTATAATATAGTAAGAAATTTGCACGATACGATACCTCGTGCATTGTGTAGAATGGCCTCAATGTGATCGATCCCGGGCCGCCATCTCCGGTATCAATGTGGCTGCGTGCCGTGGCTGTATTCTAACAAGAGAGAGAGAGAAGAGAGAAGAGAGCGCGCCCTTTTGAGATAACTAGATCGAATGTAAACGTATTGTGCTTGAATTCGAGGAAATCGCTGCTTGTTGGTTCCGCTTGACCTTTGCGCTCGATGTCGTCAAGAAGTTCTTCAGCACAAAAAAAAGAAAGATAAAGAGAGAGAAATGCCGTTTGATTTCTGCTTCTAGTGGCTCACTGGCTGGTCTACTACAAGCATTGTATGTACACTAGATGCAATTCACCCAAAAGATTGTGCCGAATCACGTGATGTAAAGTAAACAACAGCAAATTCTGTTGAACCAAGATAGCGGCAGCCGGTCTTTCCCGGTCTTTCATTAGGTTGAAAACATTTGTCTATATGTCACATGACTTTGATTTGTAATGTTTTTTGTTAATCAACGATAACTTCATTTTTAAAATAAATATTATTACAAATCACAGTTGTGTGACAAGATAACCACCTTAGGGATGTCAGCGGTGGGGGAGAGTTGGGTGAGCTCTCTGTACTGCTATCTTGTTTCAACAGAGTTTGCTGTTGTTTACTTTACATCACGTGATTCGGCACAATCTTTTGGGTGAATAGCGTCCAGTAATGATCTTGTCACTATTTTTGCATTCTATCCTTATAGTTATAGTTATCTTCTATCCTAATTTTAAATAAACTATTTAATTAATCTTATTTTATAATAATATATCGAAATTATATATATATCAAAGATGATAACAAACGAATGGTTATGTAATGTAAGATATGAATCGGGGTTAGGGTTATGGCACGTGCTGTCATATTATAATCGCGGGTTCATCAGCCGCGCCTCAGCTCTGCCTCAGCAGCTGTACACCCACACACACATACATCAAAGCGATCTATCCCGCCTCCACTTATTCTACGATTAATCATAGGCGAATCGCGTTCAGACCTTCTTGCATGGGTTAACGAGCTCCTTCAAATCAACTATACGAAGATCGAGCAGTGCGGTACTGGCGCGGCCTATTGCCGCTGCTGCTGCAAGCGCAAGCTCCCAACCGGTTTCTGCCGGCGCGAGCACCGGAGATGTAGAAAGGCTTGGGATGGGCGTGAAGAAGCTCGGTTGTGGGGCCTCGCCCCGCGCACAATCTGCGGGGGCACCTAAAGCGTACGATGCGTCCGTTCCCCTCATGATGATATTTGCCCGTATCGACTAACTGGACGTCACTTACCTTTTGGTGTCCTTATGCTGTTTGTCTCTCTTTTTTTTTTTCTTTTTTGGTAGTTCTGCAGCACCTGTCGCGGACGACTCACCAACGACGGCTCGCGATCGTTTTGGAAACCAAAAGGGGATCTCGAGCGATATGTTTTTCGAACGGGGCGCATACGATCCTGATACCGTTTCTGAGGGACGTGCACGACTCGCGCAATTCCAAGGGGCGACTTCTATCTCTTCTAACCAGTACTTTGGGCGTGAGGAGGAGGAGACGCTCGCGCAGGCTTCAGACGGAGGGTTGCTCGGCGATGGCAGCCTCGCGGGAATCGAAAATGCCGCGCGGGAAGCTGTCGCACGCATCATTTCCAACCCCGATATGCAAAACCTGGGGGATAGCATACGTTCAGGTGCTCTTAAGGTACGGCTCTCTCTCTCCTCATTTCGAGGAGAGAAGGCTGACTTTTGTAAAAATCATTTTCCTTGCTTGTTCGTGTTAAACATTAGCTTTCGGATTATCTGGCGCAGATGTCCGAGCGCTAGAGACGCGAATGGATGGACGAGGGCTATGGCACTGATGAATGGTTTTTTTTTTGTGAAGTGATATTTATGTACGGCATTGTCCTAGTCTAGCTGTGCTCCATGCTTCATGATTCTGATCCGCCTTAAGTAAGCCTTGTGGTTCTACCATCATCCTTTTCCATCATGATAAATGCGTGTTGTCCCACTACATTCGGGTGCTCCCGAAAATTTAAAACGAACCTGCCTGTAGGGTACCATGCGTTTCATTTTTTTTGAAATCGATCTTATCACGCGCTTCAGGGCCTTGCCCAAATTGCGTGGCTACTACGGGGTACATTGTAAACTACTAGGTGAACATGATGTTGTGAGTGTGTGTGAGACAAACGATGGAAAACCCCGGTGGGGAAAGCGGTTCAAGTGAGGGTGCGTGGAAGTGAAGGTAGAGGAAAAAGAGAAGAAGGTAAGGGAAAAGAGAAGGAAAGGGAAAAGACTGGTAAAGAGATTTTTACCTATGACTCCCGAGGTCGTTCCGACGAAAACGTCCTTGTGAAGGCCTATGTGTCCTGGATGAAGGTTAGCAAGTCCTCGACGTAAGGCTTGCGATTGAAGAGAAGAGGCCAATGGGGGGGGAGAGAGGGCCCAATCGGAGAGGAATTGGAGGCTCTCACACCTGGCGGCGTAGAGAGGGCAGTCGAGGAAGATGTGGGGAAAGGTGGATGGGTTTTTTGGGTTGGAAGTGCTCTATGAAGGCGTGGCCGATCGCAAGGCGCAACGCAGTGGAGTTTGGTAAAGCCGGCGGCCCATCTCAAGCAACTCTACCGTTCACTTTCTTGCCCTATCTTATGTAGGCTCGACCACGTTGCATATTTGGCCCCCTGCCAGCTACCCCTAACCAATGGCGTTCCATCCTTATTTACTAGTGTCTCATGCTAGTGCCACAGTTATGAGTTGTTGAGTTGAGCTGCCAAGCCAACTGGCCCAGAACCTGCCCTCATAACACCTCCAACCTATCCCGGGGGCCCGGGGACCATCCTGTCGGTACTACAGGTTCCTAGGACCATCCCATCTACCACGGCAACGCCCGACACCCCTATGAATCCCGCGTCACAGATCACCTCTGTCCCTCAATTGCTCTTATCATGCTCCGTAGCACGTAGCATAGTTGGATTTGGATAAATACGAGAATCTCCAAGCTGTCGCCTTGGTTCTCACACACCACCCTTCAGACGCTTTGAAACATACTTGCTCTCCAATGACTCACTTCATGCGTCCAGAAAACGGGGGCGATCGTATTTTAAATGGAGATATACACCATCAATCTGAAGAGACATCGCAATCCTATCAGCACGAGCAAGTAAATGTGCCCCCACATCGTGTAGTGAGTATTTGCGACGGCTCATATTCACCTCGAACTCCTGGCAGAACTATAATTAAGCTTCACTTTTAAAGGCTACTGCACAACACCCTGGCTATGCCCCCTCTTGGAATGCACCTGCTCCGCATCCAGGCTACCAGGACGAGCGCTATGCCGCACAACACCCTGGCTATGCCCCCTCTTGGAATGCACCTGCTCCACATCCAGGCTATCAGGACGAGCACTATGCCGCCCCATATGCATACGGTAGTGCTCGCGGCTATGGCGTATGGCACAACACCCAGCCCAATGTCCTCTTCGCTCCTCCTCCTGTGGAAAGCGCACTTTTCCCTCTTTCTGCCTTTTCTCTATGAACTAACCTTCTCTCCCCTCAGAACGCTGCAGCTTCATACGTGAATCAGGAATTCGGCAACGTCAATAACGCTTTCGCCTATGGTAATGGGGTTCCAGCGCTTACAGAAGCTCATGGTCCGTTTTCTGCGGTACGCTTCACTTCAGTTACGTTCCCCCCCCCCCTTCTCTCTCTCTCCCTCCACTCTCCCTTAACGCTGTTGTAGCATACTCATCACAACACGCAGGTGGGCAGTGTTCCTAGGCTAGGTGCAGCTAATGTTAACGGTGGGACCGGCGTGGACGCTCAGCCTCATGCTCCCACTTCCGAGGGGCATGCGCCCTCTGAAGGTCTCAGGTCCCTAGCTAGACATTACATCCTCGATCCAAGGACCCGCGTTTACATAGTCCGCATGGTGTCAGATGGGTGTGGCCGTCTGAACATGTACATCACGCTCGAAGCAGCGGACGTTGTTTGATACATATGAGCCAAAACTATTTGGTGGTTCTTATTTAAATGACATTATTTTCGAGCTGTTTAATTTTCTTCTTCTCTTCGAGAAACTTGGTGCCCTCCTTTAAACATTAAAGTTGACTCATCAACATTGAGGGAAACCAATTTTTTTTGTTTTAAAAAATTGAGTTTCGTTGACACGCTTTGCAAGGCATTGCTTGAGTCGCGCGGCTATCTAGTACAATGGGTTAATAAACGCAGCTGTAAAAAGGGTCTTAGCTATCTATTTAGATAGTGGATAAGTTCAGTTATTGTGGTCAAAACTAAAGTGAAGACATAAAAAGTATAGTCCTTGTATACTACTGAAGGAGTATGACAATAAAGAGAAAACATAACTAATTAATTGCGACAAGATACGAAGGAACGTGTTGTGTGCAATGTTTTTTTTTTTTTTTTGAATCAATTTTAATTCGCACTTGCGGGATGGCGCCCAATCGCGCGGCCACATCCGGGTACAATGTGGCTACTGATACTACGAACAGGTGATGGAAGCGACAAAAGTCATGGTGCCAAACCCAGAGGGAAAATGCTAAGTAGGGGGATAGGATAGGGAGGCCTTGAGGGGGGAAAAAACCCCTCCCCCGGTTAGCCGTTCAGTGAGCAATAAAGTTGAAATAAAGTTGAAACTTACAAGTCACCTGTGTCCGACAGACTCAGTCTGGTTCACGGGGTCGTCAGGCAGATATAGGTTTTGTAAAGGCCCTAGTGTCCTGGATGAACTCGAGTAGGTGGTCAACATGGCGGAATTGTCTTGAATCAGTTAATAACGCCGGCCCAAAACTACGGATCTCGAATCAACTTTAAGATGAGTTACGTTTGTTGAGTCATTTGTGCGTTTGCGCCGTCAGATACCTCCGTGAGTGAGGGCTGAAGTAAATGGAAACCGGATCATAACCTTCCCCTTTGTACGTATATTGATGATCTAGTGATCTAGTGAATGCATTCACCGCATTCACCCACCCAAAAGATTGTGCCGAATCACGTGATGTAAAGTCAACAACGGAAATGAACCACCCAACTCTCCCCACCGCCGCTGACAGTCGAAGTGGTAATCTTGTCACAACTGTGATTTGTAATAATATTTATTAAGTTATCAACTACCTCTACTGCCATGCGCCTCGCCACTGGCCATGCTTTTACCAGTGAATGCTATTCACCCAACACTTTGTGCCGAACCACGTGATGTAAAGTAAGCAACAGCAAATATTGTTGAACCAAGATAGCGGTACAGAAGTTCCGGGATAGCGGTTCGACGTGATTACATACGCGTTCGCAATTACAGTCGACATTCTCATCATAATGCATAGCCCTCGTTCCAGCCTCCTGCTGTGCATGATGGGATTTTATGCATGATCATATTTGTGACAAATGTGACAAAATGTGACATTTTTCGAAAATTTATGTTGCTGGCACTCTCAGTGCTCATATAGAAGGTCTAAGATGTGATAGAAGTATTAGATTAAAGGGGGGGGGGCACTCCAAAACTTGTCCAATGTGACTTGAGTTTGTAGTAAACTCTAATTGGTGCAAATGGGCACATAACTTGTGCAGTTGTTGTAGAATCAGTGTTGAGATACCATTGGCATTAGAGTAATGCAAACAATGTTTCTTGAGCTGCTTGCAAAGTCCCTGTCCCTCCTTTGCTGATAGCCCTTCATCTCCACTCCCTTCCTCTTCATCATCATCCATCTCCTCATCTGGGGTGTCCATAGTCATGTGAAGAGCTTCTGCAATGATCTCATCATTGCCAACAGGGAACTGGTAATCCAAATGGCCAATCTCTGTCTCCTCAATTGGATTGAGGAGATCTTAACTGCCACACTCATTTGAGCTTTACATCAGCATTTTAGACTTGATGCACGAGCAGACATGCAGTATTTGGGGACCACTTCCAGCCACAAATTACTAAATATGGTAAATATGGTAATGCATAACCCCAAAATGTGCCATGCATTATTTGAAATGAGAATGCATGCATAAATCCCTATGTCCCACGTTGGTTCCAGCCTCAAGCCATGCATTATTGGAGGTTATGCATTATTAGGTCATGCATTATGAGGATATCGACTGTATATCAAAGATGATTACAAACGAATGGTTATGTAATATAAGATACGAATCGGGGTTAGGGTTATGGCACGTGCTGTCATATTATAATCGCGGGTTCATCAGCCGCGCCTCAGCTCTGCCTCAGCAGCTGTACACCCACACCCACACATACATCAAAGCGATCTATCCCGCCTCCATCTATTCTACGATTAATCATGGGCGAATCGCGTTCAGACCTTCTCGCATGGGTTAACGAGCTCCTTCAAATCAACTATACGAAGATCGAGCAGTGCGGTACGGGCGCGGCCTATTGCCAAATCCTCGACTCTATCTATCGTGTGTCCCTTTCAAACCCGCTCTCCCGCCCTCGTCCTACTTATGCCACTAACGTTTATTTGGAAACTTAGTTGATATACCGATGGCGCGCGTGAAAATGAACGCGAAGCACGAGTACGAATTTATAGCGAATTTCAAGGTGGTTCAGAATATGTTCAAAGCAAAGCGGATAGACAAGGCGTGTCAACGTTCTCTCCCCTTCAAATTTTTTTTTCCCTCTCCCCCTCTTACATCTGTTCATCCCTTACCTGCTTTTACAGCCCATTCCCGTAGAAAAACTTGTTAAATGCAAAATGCAGTGCGTCATTCTTTTATTTATTTATTTACCCTCTTATCTTTTCTGTTTTGAAACCATGGGTAGGGATAACCTCGAGTTCTTACAATGGATGAAGCGGTTCTGGGATACCAATTATCCAGGCCATCCTTATGATCCTGTCGCACGACGGCGTGGCCAGTCGACCGAGGCTCCTGCGACACTTGCCCCTCTCGCCCCTCGCACAACAGCTAGTTCCGGCTCTGGAGGGGCGCGCTCTGGGGGAAAGACGCCCATTGGTGGACCTCGTGCGGGGAGCGCGTCGGCTGTGAACCATGAACACGTGCTTGGGCTTCAAGCTCAGCTAAAGGAGATGTCTGCGCACCTCGAAGGCCTCGAAAAGGAACGCGACTTTTACTTTGCCAAGGTTTGTTTGTTTGTTGTTTATTTGTTTTTGTTCTTGTTCTTTATTTTTGTGTTATTTCCGAGATGCCTTTCTCATTGCTTACCTGGTTTCTCCATCCCCCCCCACCCCAATAGCTCCGCGATATTGAGATCTTGGTGCAGCAACAGACAGAAAAGCTCGCAGAGGAGGAACAGGAAGACAAGACGCTGTCTGAAATTCAGAAGATTCTGTATTCGACCGAGGTGCGAAAATCCATGACCTCTTGTTTCTCATTTATCAATTGTCTACTACAGGATGGTTTCGAGGTACCTGAAGGAGGGGTGGCGCCAGGCGATGAGGAGGAGACGTTTTAGGTGGGGAGGCCATCCTGTCTCACACACGCATATCTAAGAGTCACAGCATCGAGTCATACCCGTAGTTCCCCCCGCCCTCGCTTTGTCCGGCTTCTATTACCGACTGCTGTAATTTCCCTTAACTTCGCTAGTATAAACAATATGATGATGAATGGGTTGTGATTGGGCAATATCACGTGTGTGGTTTGGCAAAATATCGTACCTGCCAAGGAACACGGACACTCACCACGTTTAAATTAAACTTGGGATTTTCCCATTTGATTCAAGGTCAAAGCGGACCTCTGCGCTCGTTGGGATTAACAGCCTCGCCGCGGGGTTCAACTCTAAACATCCGAAGGTGAATGGCAACACGTTGTCGTTTACTTCCACTCTCGTTCAGTTGCGTATCCATATCCCCACCCAGTGCTTGTAGTAAGAGTGGTACCAGGGCCGTCGTCGCAATGACATCCTCTTCAAACTCATCAAAACAACAGCGTCCGCCACCATCAAGACGCGACTTTTCATCCACCACTGTTCGCCACGACAAGAAAAGGCAACGTGAGCCACTACCGCCGCCGCCGTCGTCGTCGTCGTCGTCGACAAATCCCAACCGCCCCACCCACTTCCTCGCTCTCCCTATTGGCCACCACGTCGAGCTTCGCAACGCAGTGGATTCGTTGACTTCCTCATGGCTAGCCCATGAACCACCGATCGATGGACTTGACCCGTCCATCGTCATCAATCCGCGTCGTCTCCACCTCACACTTGGCGCCATAGCACTTAACACCACCACCACCGCCGCACCATCATCCACTTCCGGCGCCGCTCCATACGACGATCCTCGTGGTCCTCTCGACCTCACTGCTGCGACGGAACTCCTCGTCAGCCTAGCCCCACGAATTCGCGGGTTGCTCGCACATCATCCGCTTCGAGTGTCCCTTGGAAGACTGGCAATCATGCAACCGGATCCTACGAGGGCTCATGTACTTTATGCCGAGCCTGATGTTCACTCAACGGATGGCATCCGCCTTCGCGCGGTCTGTGGTACGTGCTATATCGTCTCTACTCGTCTCGAATCCCACTCTTTCCCCTTTTCTCCCCCACCCGCTTTTTTTTTTTTTCTATTTACCGCCATCACTTTTTTTTCTTTTTTTTTTTTTTTTCTTTCATTCGCCTATCGTTCATTTTTGGAATATCGTGAAACCGGGAAGAGTCTGAACTGAAATGAACTGAAATCGAATTGAATCACAGAACTCGTGCACAGTGCGTTCAAACAAGCTGGATTTCTCACTGACGCGCGCCGACCACTCAAGGTGCGTCATGTATTCTTTTTCCCTCCTCATATCTCTGAGTTACCAAAATAAAAAAAAATAAAAAATAAAAACGTCGCATCTCCGTCTAGCTACATTGTACAATCCTCAACACGACATATCGTCGCCCATCACCTGGTCAGCGCCGTCCACCAGGGCGCATTCCATTTTCATTCGCCACATTCCCGCCGGACTCCAAGGATGGTGGTACCCTTTCGAACCTCGGGACGTGGACGGTCGACGAGGTACAGATATGTAAAATGGGTAGCTGGGCGCCCGACGGGGCTTACGTGCGCGTTGCGGGGTGCGATCTTCGTTCGATGTCGATTGGATTGGATTAAGGACTGGACTGAGCGACCCTGGCACGTGATGTCACTGTGAAGGAGGAATGGCAGAACCTACGAATGGAATTATAATTAACAACGTCCAGTTGATCAGTTGATAAGAAGGTATGTGTGGATGCGAGCTCGACGTAGAGGACAGTATTTAGTGCGGTGCTTGGAAGATCTCACAGGTACAGAACGGGGGTGAATTCTATGTGGTGAGGTACCGGGATATGGCTCTCACAGATAATCCCAGGTACTAAACCAAATAAGCAGGAGATCGTGAGGACAGACCCCACATTTTTCTGGTTCACACTGGTGCCGAATCGGCAAGGGCAACCCCCCTCCTCGCTCATGTGGTCTCACGTGCACGCCGTCGTCGCCGTCCCGGCTTACACTCGACACTCAATGCAAGAGATCATCTTCCCTTTTTCGACTTTCTATTTTCTGTGTGCTCTTCCCTTCTTCGGCAATGCAGAAACAGAAGTTGTGTCATTGGACTAGCTAGCAAACAAAGCCAACTTCATCCTATCTTGCCCCTGATACAGGCTCCGAATGAATTCTTATAACTGCCGCTTAGCTAACATTTACCGCCGTTGTATGTAAGCGCGCAGTTCCCTCCATCATCGTCGTCGTGTCTCCGGAGGTGCAATATTTTAAACCAAATCCTAAGATTGGAAGCAAGCCATCGTGCGCGATCTCTCTCTCTCTCTCTCTTCGGATATGGTGGGTGGCGGTGATGGTTCCATTGGAATCTGCCTACTTTAACGGGTTATAGGAAGACAACCTGAGTGGGCGGAGACCTTGTGCTCACTAGGACCTAATGCACAAGTTGCTACAATCTTGGCAGAATTGGTGCATCCACTTTACCCTCCGATCGCTCCGATAACCCCCCCCCTCCCCCAATCTCAATCTCCTTATGTGTGCATAGGTACAGCTTGAACAACGCTGGCACTCGCATGGGATTCGAAATCTTTTCGTCTACACCAACACAAGTATAGACAATCAAATATGAAGAAAAACTCCAGCCACGATGTGGCGAGTACAAGAAGGGGACTTTGGTTACAAAAATGAAAGCAGAGGAAGCCATGACAAAATCATATTGGTACGTATAATTATGCATGTAGCATACACTTCTTCTCCGGGTGGAACATCCATCCAAAAATGAGTGTTTAATTATTGATCAACCAGGTGCCGGGTGAGGGTGCCTCCCCGTCCCGACAGATGAGGGGCCTCAAAGAAGGTCGGTCATTTCAAGCGTGATGATGATTCGAAAACGACCAGCGGGGCCTGGTACCATGCGAACCATATAAACGTACGAATCGGGGTTATTGAGATAGCGGCCGGCGAGACGCCTGAGACCTTCTGCCTCGAGCACGCCAAGGACAGGAGCTTGCAAGTGGGGAACCCATGGATTTGCTGCATTTGGATTAGGAAAGACTTGGGGAGGTTCTTGCTCGAAGCGCTGAGGACGGTAGCCGAAAGGGTCATTTTCTGGGATTACCTGGGGGGAGGGAGAGAAGAAATTCAGTGAGCAGTGAGGATCCACTGTATCGATTACTCACGGGCACGGGAGCAATAGCTGGTGCGACTTGGGCCTGGATATCTCGTGCTGATCCGGCGTTTGCACTTGCACCATTATGGTATATGTATCCCCCAGCGGGATCCTGCAGAAGGAATTAATCTTAGGGCGTCTCAACCATGGAAGTCGCGTCGCTTACAGCCAGCGGCGGAGCGGGATGGCAGCATGCCATTTGGCAATGTACCGGTGCTACCATATTGAGGTTGGGGGACTCGTCTTGTTGTGGTCTATTGGGCAAGGGCAATGAAAGAGAATGAGTCGGCATATTCACTGGGCCGTGATGAGTTAAAAAGTGGCTATTGAAGCCCATACCCATACCATCGACGCTGGATTTTATTCGTTGCAAATCCCATATTCTTCTTTTATTCTGTCCCCCGGCGATTACTGATTACCTCCCCATGCCGCCTCAAATGATTATGTAACATAGACCGATAGGAGCGTCACCGACAGGAGCGTCACCGGCACGCCAAACAAAAAACAAAAAAGTCAATTTATTCGCGCCACCGCGTCCCATCATCCCTTATCCGTATCCAAGCCGAGTTGTTGGACACCTATTGGGGTTCTTCCGAGCCTCGGGCCTTCTTCAAGCCGGTTGCCTCTCGCCGGCCGCGTGAGCCCCCGTGACTTAGTTGGTTGGTGGATTTGGACTTTGAGTGAGTTTCTCCCTTCTTTGTCCCTGAACGGTCGCTGTTTCGGACGGCCTCTCTACCTTATACTTCACTTTGCCTTTTCCTTACGGGTTTTGCACCATGGCATCTCAATGGCATCTCAACTGTTGCTCCCTCACTATGTTCGTAGTACCCAGTAGTTACATTGTACCCTGATGTAGCCGCGCCGATTGGGCACCGTCCCGCAAGCGCGTCAATAGATTCGATTCAAAAAAAAATCCGCATTCAATCTGTCCTGAGTGGCATGGCCATGATGTACTGCAAGATGTTGCTGTCAGCCATTCGAATCTCAACATCCTCCCATTTTCACTCACCTGCCTATGCGTATCATTCTTTATATCATCCTCGCTCCAGATGATTGCCAACATGAAGGGCCACTGGGAGCAACTCTTTCCCCAATTCGAGAATACCACTTTTTGTAAGGGCCAGGTCGTTTTCTGCGAGCGACCTCCGATATAGCAACATAGACCATTACGACAAGGCATAACTATCACCCTCCAGTGCAAGTCGTGAGCTATATTCATCCGCCTGATACATTTTTCTGACGGCGACAGTCCCAAGCTCCTGTGTATATTTCCGCGTTACAACGTAGGGATTGCACAAGGGAAAAAATAGTTACTTGTTTGTGGTCCCTCCTTCATGTGTATACATCTCGTTGGCTGCTTTGTTTTTCACTAGTCCGCACTTGAATCGTTCCTGATCCATGTTCTCATCCGCCCCGTATTCCCAATGCTTAAAATGTTGCTTATTTTATTTTTTTTCAAAAATGAGTGTGTGCTGAATGTTACCGGTGACCCTCTCTCTCTTCGCCTTATTGAATAAGGCCTGTCTGTTTGTCTGTGGGTGTGGATGAAGGTGTGGGTCAGGTGGAGGTAAAGTTGGACTAGTGGTTTCACATTCGGAGCGGACCTGCCGTGCGCCGTCGCCCTGCCATTGGCGGATAATTTCCATCTTCATCTATATGGGTTTTGTGGGCGTGTTTCGTTCAACGATCCCCCTGCCCAGAATTAGATCTGGACATGATCCATTTGAAAGTTATGGCACGGGGGCTGTGGCAGGACTTAGACCCCTGTACGGATCCAATCCGGGGTGAGTGCGAGGCAAAGTGTTCCCGAGAAGAGAGAGGTAGAAAGGTGAAGAGAGCGATGAAGGAACCCCAGAGATAACTTAAGACTTTAAAAGAGGGTGTATCGTACTTGTACTTGCGAATACGCTGCTTGCTGGTTCCATTTGACCTTGGGCTTGACGTCGTCGAGAAGCTCTTTAGCACACAAAAAGAAAGATAAAGAGGGAGAGAAATGCTGTTTTGATTTCTGCTTCTGGTGGCTCACATGCTGCTCTACTTGTTACAAGTATTGTAGATACCTTTATATACTTGTTGAGAGTCCAGTTATGAAGCAGAAGAGCGGTATAGTAAAGGAAGGCCGTAGGTGGTGAACTTGGAAGGAAGGATAGACACAAGCAAGGTAAGAATCAGGTACTGAAGACGGTGGAGTGACGGTGAAGTGCAGGCGACGGAATGAGAAATTGATGAGAATGGACGGGCAGGCGGCCCGGAATGCGAATGTACTGATAAAGAAAGATATGCGTCGAATGTTTGAAACTAAATCATAATTGCTCTAATTCAGGGATTGTAACGAAAGAGAGGAGAAGTGAGTTCGGCCATGAATGACGATAGCTGAAGGTTTCATGCTCAACGCCCGAGTCATCCTTACAACATGATCGTGAGACAACAAGATGCAGGCCGATCAGATGCAGATACAGTACTTGCTCCTCCTCCCTCGACATTGAATGTTGGCTAAATGACACTGTACTCAGGCCTGGCTGATTTGAATTGGACACACATTTTACCATCTCACACGTCCACACCCATTCACCCTTTTGACGCGGGAGCTTTAATTAAGAAGCACTTTGAAGCACCCGGAGTTATTGCGGAGTCTTTAATTATCCGCTATTCCTTCCATAAAGTCCGCGATCTGTCCAGGATCCTTCCGTGCACACCTTGACTTGAACCCGTGTCCCGCTTTCCACCCTCAAGTTAGTGTTGGCCTTGGTTCTGTCGGGGATTTTTGTCACTCGCTTGGAAGCAATAGGGTCAGTATCAGAAGGTAAACTGGGACAGCCAACACTGTGCACTGGATTATGCTATGCCGTGTGGCGTGGGTCACTGAATGAACACTCTGGCGACCCCTCTGGCAGACAGTCTAAGTACTTTGAATATTTCTGCAACAATCGACTCGGAGTCGTCCGGAGTGGAAGACACAGGTAGAGAACATGGCAGGGGAGGGAATGCAGGCGAGACATGGGCGTGACGTGGAGAGGTAATGACGAATGTGAAAGACGAAGGACGTGGTTGTGGGGAAAAGCAAGCTGAAACGTTACGGAAAGTGCTTAAAAGTACTGCCACGCTATTTGCCGAGTTTTCTAGACGTCACCTTCACGTGCCCGGTGGTGGCCTCTCGATGAGACTTGAGGAACGTTTCCTGATATGGCCCGTATCTAGCCATCAGCCATAACAAGCCAGTCACCCCTCACGAAATGCATTTTCCCCCACAGGGCTCATCAGGCATGAGTGACATCCATTCGTGTTGTGTCAAGCTTCCTGTCCGCTAATGACCATGGTGCCTCTATAAAGGATTATGTGCCGCAATCAGGGGCTAAAATCTAACCCCGAATCCGCACAGGCGCAAGTCAATGCTCGGTCGGCTTCCTTGGGCGTAAACATTCCTTTCTCCCATTGTAGGAGGTTCAAGGACACGGAGCATTTAATAATGTTCCGGGACCTCAACAGGTCGCGCCAGGTTCTCCCTAAGCCCTTCCTGAAGATGCCAGAGGCACATGCTCCTGATGACCCAGGCTCGGAAATGCCCCGACGGCTCGCTATCCGCCATCACAGAAAGATATGATTCTCATTGAACCAACCTGAGAAACCATGTTCTCCGAGGCTAGAATTCATCGCCTACACTAAAATCGAGACTTTGTGTCGAGTTAGCAGGGTGGTTGAAAAGGGCTCCGCGTTCACCCGAGGTTCTATTTGTCTTTATCTTTTGTTTTATGTCACGACTAGGGTTATTGAACCAAATATCTGCCAAATGAGGTGTCAGGAAGTGTGATAACACCGCCGTGTCAAATGTGAGAAGCTTGGTCTTTGCCCCAATTTACATAATCTGGAGCCGAGTAGCGTACTCACCATGCGCTGTCCTCACGGGGTACGATACCCCTCCCCGGAAAAGGTCATCCTAGAAAATCTCCTATGATATATCAGATCGCTGCAATGAAGAAGGGGGGAAGAATGATGTATATGCCCCCTCCTGGGGGGGGGGGGGAATTTGAATTTATCGTCAATCTTGTGTTGGGTGTTGGGTTTGAGCCATGAGATCACTACTCCGGAACCTCTGGCGTGGCTGGGGTGGGCTTCGGTGGTGGAAGGTATTGCCTTTCCCCTTGGGGCTACATCAATAATTTGCGTGCGTGCTAGTGTTGTCGGTGTGGGTATGACTCCTTGGGCAAGAGAATGTCTTGTCATGAGGGTCATTTGTAAGCAGCATTGCCTTCCACCACCGTAAATCAATCCAGATCTTGAGCACTCACAAACAGTGGGTGGAGGCGCCTATGCAGCCGTGCTAGGTGCTTCCAGCCAATGGTAATAATAATAGGAAAAAGAAGAGAACGAGAGAGAAAGTGTGTGTCCGAAAACCTAAAGGGGATGGTTCACCGTTTACCCGTCGTGCATTCTTCTCGACTTTCTATACCTTGTATAACCACTTCAACGACTTATTGTCTTAATTCCATACGCTCCCCAATTTTTATTGTGCCACACACCACGATCAATGTTCCCATGTCAACACTTCTTCCGCCGTTGTGCCGGGCTCACCCAGTCACGAACTAATTGTAATTCTACTTCACTTCACGACGACGACAACAACCCTCCTTCGTCATGTCATGTCATGACCTTGCGCCTTACTACTTGCTACATACCAAACCCACAACCCTCGACTTTGACTTTGTACCTCGGGGCCACATTAGTTTTTCTTCCCGTTTTGGATAGTGTATCTTAACACTCCACGGGTACTTAAAAATTTTACTCCCCGCCCCAGGTTCAGCATTCAACAACAACACTTGTTACTCATTACTCACTCACTCATCGCCATCTATGAGTAGTCGCCCTAATATGCCCAAGGAATCTCCTGCCCAGCCCCACCCGGATCATGTATGTAGTCCTGTTACCTCGCTATTGTGCGTGCTCCAATGTGCCGATAAAAGGCGCACACGAGCTGGACCACCATCCTGATATAGCACGGCACATCAAGACCCAAGGCAACCTACTGGTAGGTAGCCTCTGTTTCGATGGTGTGAGGTTTCTCTTTTGATCATACTTTCCCCTCGGAAGATATATATCCTGTACCAAACACGAGTCACAATTCGGGACCCAACAGTTCTACCTCTGTGGTTCATAGCCCGGCGCAGGGACAATTCACTACTCCGCAAGTTCCTGTGGGTACCAGTGCCTTTCCTTCCTACGAATCTCGGAATACTTCGAGAATATCCAGGAGAATGGTTAGCTACGGACGTCCATATGCGGCGGGCCCTCCGCAAGCAAATCCAAACGCGATGCTCCAGTCGGCCCCAGTTTTTGATATGCCGGGGCCAGAATCTCTCAGACGTCTCGCCGGCTGCTATGTGAACAACCCTGGAGCACAAGTCGACAGGACACACTTGCAGCGCAGTACCACCGGTCAGTTCCGAGTCGTCATCATACTTGATATAGCTGATGTTCTCTGAGGCAGTCGTCCAGTTGTATCGTGACAGGCCAGCTGGTTGCTGTCACACGAGCGAAAGGGATTAATAAATTAATGATAATGACAATTGTAAGGTGTCCTTGTTTTCTCTGCTTTGTTGCTTGCTTGCTTTTCTCTAAACTTGCGTCTTTGTCATACCGTCTGGCACTTAACGAAAGCACGTTGAAAAAGACGTGGAATGAAAGAAGCAGAAGTGAGGAGGGGGGAATAAGACCCAAGATCATAATCGAGAAGCTGTGTTTTCCCTCAGATCGTCCTGACGTGGCAAAGACAAGCTCCAATGTGGCGGAGATTAAGTGATGGGTGACTTGAGTGCCAAGCCGGCGCCCAGCCCCTGCCAAACATACCACAAGCGGCTCCTCTGGCACAGGCTATCGGGGAAATGGTGGATAGGGTGCGAGGGTCTGAAGGATGCTTGGGTGGTCTACAGATATGCGATACCATCCAAGGAAGGCGGATATAGATTACGTGAGTGAGGGGATGTCGCTTCATCGTACGGGCAGTTCATCGCATGGGTGTAAGAGTAGGGGACCAAGTTAGGACCAGGAGAATTTTTACTGCCTCTGGTTCACCTCAACGGATATTGTCTGTCACTACAGCCACAGATCATGCAGGTCGATGGGGGGGGACGTTTACTAGCCCTCAAGCGATGGATTCGTCTTTCAGATGCGACTAAGGCAACCTCGGCCCATTGACGGAACTTGTCTTCTAGTCTTGGCTGGATTGGCCCTTTGTGTAGACTTTGTCGGAAGTGGAGAGTCGAAGTGTATTTCACGCTTATATACGGCTATGAAATTAAGAATGAGAGAAACAAAGGAATGGAACACGAGTGGGGGGGGGGTGTCAGTAAAAAGTAAAAAGTAAAAAGAAGCGGTGAAGAGTTATGGAGAGACGATAATCATGAACAAAGAAGTGCTGGTATCAATGACGTACGAGACCAAAGTCGGGCGCGAGCGGTATCGTAACCATGACGGATTCAAGTAAGCAGGTAGGGGTGGCCTTAAAAGCGGGCGGGTTGTGACGTCAAAGGATGGTTGAGCTGCCAGTGACAGAAATCTCATAACACGATGAAAGTGTGCGCTTTTGAGAATTGACGCGAGGAAAAGGAAGGTGTCCAGGGTCGAACGAAAGGTGACAGGCAAGATAATGAACGAGACAGACGGAATCAAGAAATTGAGATTGGGAGGTGAGAAAAGGCTGAGATTGAAAGGATAGATTGGCGCAGAGCCTCGTTTAACAACACACATAATTCAAATTCCGTTTTTTCTATTTATTCTGTGTGGTTAGGTTAAGATACTACACTTGCAACAGGTATCCCCCCCCCCCCCCTTTATTGTGGCTCCCGATGTGATGGATCAAAGGCTCACCCTTTTGACAGTCAAGAAGAGACCGCATCAGAGCGCTAAAAAGACGAGTGGAGAAATAAAAGCGACTACTAACGATAATGTAAGGCTTGACGGCTCTTCGGGGCCAAACGAAGGGATAGGAAGTTCCAAGACTCGACACGGAAAACGGAATTTCCCCTGAACTTGGAAGTTTCCAACTTGCCGGGTGGTTGCTAGTTGTTCCGGGGAGGAGGGGGAGATTGGATCAGCAATCGGCAGGACACTGGACGTTTTAGCTTTTAACACACACTCTGAGCCCGCTTCACCCGCTATGGGACCTGATTGGTAGTCGTAGGCTGTTGCTAGCCGCCACTAAAGAGGAGTCACAAGTCTGAGGTTGTCATTTATGTGGCTTACGATGACCTCGGAGGGAAGGAAGGTCTCGAAGCCTGCGGCCGTTCACACAACCGACTTGTACTGGCCATTGACCAGGGTTTCCACCTTTACTCTATCGAGGTCTGTCGTTGGGGGTGCAATGTTCCCAACACCCTTTTGTCTCTCAGGCCCCTCCTTCAGTTCTCTAAGTAATAAAGACAGAAATCTCATTCAGAGATTCATAGAGAGACACTGCTCAGTCTCTAAAGAGCACTAAGTGACAGGATGCACAGCGCACAGCGCCCAATGGCAATATAGCAGTGTGTCATGCATGTAGGAAATAGAACTTGACCCACTCAGTTGAGGTGGCACCGAATCGTTCTAAATGGTCACATGACAATAGTGGGCCTTCACACGTGGCGTGCGAAGACACCAGGAGAGGGATGGGAGGAATACACCTTGAGGTTGCCCATAGATGGGGACATACTTATGCCACAACACCACAATGGGGCGACACCACACCGTTTAATGCTAGCCATAACCACGTAGGTGACTATCTGTTTGACGACGAGTCATGTGGATAAAATTTAATGACAGTTTACGTTATCCTAGGATAAGGAAGGGAAGTTGGTGGACCTCAAAACCCTCAAAACCGATATGAGATGATAGAACACCCAAATTTTATTTATATCTCCCCTCCACCGGGTCGTATAAAACCTGATTAACCTCTATGCGATTCTTCACGCCGCAGTTAACCCCCAAAAAATTTGTGAAAGTCCCGTCCTCACGTCAACCCTTTGCAGATGAAGGAATCACCGCCTCTCAGCCCTCAGGAGACAGAGTCTGCTACCATATGTGACCTTGGCGGTATGTATCATCAACTCCATGAACGACTAATTCTTCTTGACTTGATATCTTTCTTCCTGTAGGCCTACACGAAAACCAGCATGAGATCGCTTTGAAGTTCTGGTCGCGTTCTCTCAAGAAATCCGAGAATTACGACAAGAAGCTTGTCGACACATGGAAAGGCGATGCAGATGGCATCTTGATTTTTGTCCGTGATAAACAAAACCCCATTTCTCTCTTCTCCACATCTCACAACGAACGTCTAGACTGGTCTGTTTTCGTCTACAGTGGCCAGCTTCATCATAGAAAGCTACAAGACCCTTCAGCGGGATTCGGGAGATGCTACAGTGCAGCTCCTCACCCAGATCTCTGGTCAGCTCGCCGCCATTTCAAACGGCTCTGTCATCGCCACTCCGCCCCCTCTCCCGCAGTTTCGCGTTTCATCGCGGAGCGTCCGCGTCAATGCACTTTGGTTCCTGAGCTTGTGTTTGAGCCTAACCTGCGCGCTTGTGGCGACCCTGATGCAGCAGTGGTCCCGAAATTACTTGCAAATGGCACAGGGGCATCGCTCCGATCCTGCCGCCCAAGCCCGCCTCCGAGCATTCGTATTTGACGGCGTGTCAAGGTTTCATATGTCTCACGCTTTGGGCTTGGTTCCATTGCTACTCCACGTCTCTGTTATCCTTTTCTTCCTTGGGATGATCGAATTTCTATTTCCGATCAATAACACCGTGACTTTCGTGGTCCTCGGCTTCATCATTGCTATGGCATGCACGTACCTCTTGCTCACCGTCCTTCCACTCTTCTGCCTCAACTTTCCCTATTCTACTCCTTTTTCACCACTTGTGTGGCGTCTCACATCCTTTCCGGCTAGGGCCTTGTCTAGCCTACACTGGCTAACCCTCACCCTCGCACGGTTTTGGACCACCTACAAATGGGACCTGAAACATTGGAAAGACGCTCGTGACGATACTCTCTTCAACGTCCCTTCGTTCTATCATCAATTTCGTATTGGCCTTAGGAAACGCCTAGCTGCTCAGGCCGTGCAAACTGATGCAAGCGTTCTCGGTAAACAACTGATACGGGAATTGGACACAACGGAGGACGTTGATGAGATAGAGGCTTTCTTCGAGGGCATACACGCTGCACTCACTGTTGACGGAGCGTTCCGACCCGTCATGACGTATCTCGTCGAACACCAGATGCTCCTCTCCTTCCGATTCCAATGTCTCTTCGACAGCTGCGACATGTCCCTCCCCGAATCTATCCGACATCGCCGTGCTCTGGTTGGGGTACGGGCCGTCTGGGACGTCTTTTCCCTCAAACCGGAGGAGTACCCATTCCGTCTCCTAATAGGCGCACCTTTCGAAAGCGCAAGCGCGAGATCCTGGTCGCTCGCAATGATGCCTCTGCTCTTCCATGAAGTGCGCACGGTAGCTGTGGCTGCACGATGCATCCAAGCGATTGTAGCCTCCAATGCAGTAACCAAAGCCTCACCACCATCAGAAGACCCAGCAGATCTAGATGCCCTCTACGCACTCGTGAACCCACCACCCGACCTCCAACAAGCCATGGCCATCAACGACGCAGACGCAGGAACGGACACCGATAGCCTCCGTGCGAACGGCGGCTTGATCGTCCTCATCAACCTACTCGCAGATCTGGCCATCCCACTCGGCGCAGGTGATGCGCTCTCGGCTCAGATCGCGCAGATCGTGGGGGAGGTCGTACCCTGGTTGTTCCCACCTTGGGAACTCAGGGTGCGCGTCGTACCTGCTGTGCGTCAGGCGCTCGCCGATGCTTGTGCGGCTGTTTATGCGCTTGCGCTTGTGGATGGTCAACCTCCGCCTCCGCCGTTATCGCCGTCAAAGGCTGCTTGTAAACTACACTCTTGGGCTCAGACGCACTCTGCAAAAACAGAAACAGAAACAGAAACAGAAGCAGAAGCAGACACAGACACAGACACAGGAAAGGATAGGGGGACAGTAGCGGCGGCGACCGCAATCAAAACCAGTACCCACCAAGTCGCTTTCCCAGGCGCTGGTAGTCGACTTGGTCCATTCGCCAAGCTGGTAGAAGAACTCCGCACACTTCTTGCTTTTGTCAGCGTATATGACGAACCGCCACCACCACTGCAACAGCAGCAAGAGTAGCACGATTTGTCTCCTCTCCGTGTGGTACATACTTTCTTAGTACGGTCCCGAATAGCATCTCAGCTCCCCCGTCGACACATAGGTAGCGCAAGCGCCGCGACTTTCTCTCATTACACTTGATAATATTTTTCATTATCTACCGTCTCTACATGCTCTTACAACTTATGATAGAATACCCTGACCCTCTTAATACTACTATGTTATCCAATTTTTGTGATAGGGTGAAGTGGTGAAGATGTTTGGGTTCTAAGTGCTGCTGTTGAGATGGGCCGGTAGCGAGCGGACAGCCAGGCTCCTGAGTGAACTCGATAGATAACTGATTCAGAGACAATTTCACATTCCATGCACAACATGTTTAAAAGGACTCAGTTTGTGAAGTGAGTGTTACTTTATCTTATCTTATCTTTACCATATTTAGCTAACATGTAGTAATTATTAGTTTTTCCATAATATACACATAAACTTATCCACTGCCTTTTACAGCCACAGCTGGCTCAACACGCCCTTTGTTTCCACTCTGTAATCAATCATCTTCACACCCAAGAAGCGGGTCCCCTTACATTCCTACGTACTGAACTTGTATCTTGTCCATGAAAGACCACCTCAGCTCTCATCTCTGTCTCATTGCGTGCCTCAACCTTCGACAGTAGCAAACGGTCTCCCAAGCTTCAAGAGTTATTCGAAGTATCCGACGTATCAACCCATTCAACATATTCGTCATTTTCGACGTTTGGACATAATCGACATACCCAATGCATATTGGCAACTATCGACAAGCCCTTCTCGTACATACACACACACACCCTCTTTTCTTCCATCTTCTGTGAAATCCTACTCCACATTGGACTCAGACGATCTCGCGTTCGTATTGTATAAAGGTGTGTGTATACACATCGTCCCCTCAAATAATTTCGACGTTGTACAACTTGGGGTAGCGTCAAGGCCCGGACTGGTTTACACACAATTGAAGGAGTGATTTAGTTTCGTTCCGAAGCTGTTCCCTTGACACACAGTGATGCCAAAATATCTGCTGGAGGTCGAGAGACTCTATTCCTGGTGCATCTACAGGTCTCGAGTCGAGGCAAAGAAGGAACGTTTATTTATTTAATTTTCTCGAGGTGTTTTTTGCAGCCCATATTGATTGCACTAATAATTGTCAAGACCGGTTTCAATCGTGCTCACTTCAAAAACATCAACACTTTCATCAGGCTACGCACCTGACTCCTTGGTGCATTACTTTACCATATGATGCTCACAACATTTTATCTGACAACAAACTTCCATTCGACGACACTTGGACAACATACACTAAGTTGTAAATTCCTGACAAATCAAATTTGACCACGTCCGTCCTCACTTCCGAACCTGGTAGAGAGAAATGGTCCTCTCAGTAACATTCCTGGAAACTCACAAAAATACAAGGGGAAACTCACGGAAGAGGGATCAGCTTGATCGTAAGCGGTCCGTAAACTGTCCCGAATACCGTCGCTGACAAGTCCAAATAAATCCAACCAGCGGAATAATAGAACCTGGCATCTCCGTGCAAAATAGAGACGCCAAAAGTCACTTTCACTCCGTCTTGGAGATTTCCCTTGACCTGAGCCAACTGGAACGACCCAATGATCGGGACCTTGACAGAGAATGCAGCATCGATTTCGAGCGTGCTCTTGTCGACGTAGCCTTTCAGCTGAATCAAAGCCATTCAGGGGTCGTGTCACGATTCGGAAGAGTAAGAATACAACTGACAACCCAGGTAACTCCCCAGAGTGGGAGTTCGATGTCAAAGTCAATCCGGTCGCTATTGCCATCGGAGTATACAGGAGGACCGGCTATGGCGTAGACGTGGATGGTTTCGCCAGTGACCTCGTGCTCGTACGAGTTGTGATGGCCTACGAGCCATTGCTTGAGACCTATAAATCGTCATGAGTAGATCAGAATTACAGGGATCGATTCGGCACACACCAATGTTGGAAGATTTGTCAAGGTCAGTAGGAGTGTGAGTGTGAGTGTGAGTGTAAGTCATGTTGAATTGGAATAGTACTCTGGAATTGTAAGAATGTGAAGTGGGATGGAGAACAATTCTCGGATCACCTACCACTGTATTTATACATTTCAGAATAGTATGTGTGTCTGCTAATACGTTCGAATTGGCAAGGAGTCGGATTCGTTTACGTGGTTAGATGGTCTCGGAATTGTTCCGGAAACTAGAACTAGTTGTGCATAACTTGCCTCTGGTGAAGACATCCTAGCCGTTGAAGGATAATGTTTCCGGTACCGGTCAACTAGGCCATGAGATCAAGTGACTGTACGGTGCGTCGATCCCATTCTGGTGCCTTAAATCAAAATTAAAAGATTATGTAGGCTGTGTTGTAAAATGGGCGATATGTCCGCAGTTTGAAAACGAGAAATTCCGGGTCATGAGAGGTCTCCGAGTGACATGTAAGAATGGTACCCCTGTGGTGATGCAGGGCCCGTTATTTCGATAACAATAAATAACTGAGAGTTGGCAGAAGTGACGCTTTCGACTGGTGAGAGAACTAGATTTCAGAGAAGCAGCAACGCAGCAGAGTGGTAGTGGATCATAGATCGAGGAGTGTCTCTGTCCTCTAAATTTTGGAGCGATTCTGAGAATTTCTCAATATTTGAAGAGTACTCGCAACATTAGCAAGGACTGCCAAGAACCAGGAACGAAGGACAAGCTTGAGACAGGCAGCGATCGGGGCGGCATGCGGGCGGAACCCAAGTAAGAACAGGAGCGTGAACCACCACCACCGCCACTCTTACACCCGAGTTTGTGTTATGTAAGCAGGTATAGGTGGCGTTCCGCACACCGCCCCGACTGTCTCATGTCATTTATACGACGTTCAATGCCATACATTCAGTCCTTCGTTCCTGGTTCTTGGTCAGTCCTTGCTAATGTTGCGAGTACTCTTCAAATATTGAGAAATTCTCAGAATCGCTCCAAAATTTAGAGGACAGAGACACTCCTCGATCTATGATCCACTACCACTCTGCTGCGTTGCTGCTTCTCTGAAATCTAGTTCTCTCACCAGTCGAAAGCGTCACTTCTGCCAACTCTCAGTTATTTATTGTTATAGAAATAACGGGCCCTGCATCACCACAGGGGTACCATTCTTACATGTCACTCGGAGACCTCTCATGACCCGGAATTTCTCGTTTTCAAACTGCGGACATATCGCCCATTTACAACACAGCCTACATAATCTTTTAATTTTGATTTAAGGCACCAGAATGGGATCGACGCACCGTACAGTCACTTGATCTCATGGCCTAGTTGACCGGTACCGGAAACATTATCCTTCAACGGCTAGGATGTCTTCACCAGAGGCAAGTTATGCGCAACTAGTTCTAGTTTCCGGAACAATTCCGAGACCATCTAACCACGTAAACGAATCCGACTCCTTGCCAATTCGAACGTATTAGCAGACACACATGCTATTCTGAAATGTATAAATACAGTGGTAGGTGATCCAGAGAATTATTCTCCATCCCACTTCACATTCTTACAATTCCAGAGTACTATTCCAATTCAATATGACTTACACTCACGCTCACACTCACACTCCTACTGACCTTGACAAATCTTCCAACATTGGTGCGTGCCGAATCGATCCCTGTAATTCTGATTTACTCATGAAGATTTATAGGTCTCAAGCAATGGCTCGTAGGCCATCACAACTCGTACGAGCACGAAGTCACAGGCGAAACCATTCACGTCTACGCCATAGCCGGTCCTCCTGTATACTCCGACGGCGATAGCGACCGGATTGACTTTGACATCGAACTCCCACTCTGGGGAGTTACCTGGGTTGTCAGTCATATTCTTACTCTTCCGAATTGTTGACGCGACCCACTGATTGGCTTTGATTTCAGCTGAAAGGCTACGTCATCAAGAGCACGCTCGCAATCGATGCCGCATTCTCTGTCAAGGTCCCGATCATTGGGTCGTTCCAGTTGGCTCAGGTCAAGGGAAATCTCCAAGACGGAGTAAAGTGACTTTCGGCGTCTCATTTTGCATGGAGATGCCAGGTTCTATTATTCCGCTGGTTGGATTTATGTGGACTTGTCAGCGACGGTATTCGGGACAGTTTACGGACCGCTTACGATCAAGCTGATCCCTCTTCCGTGAGTTTCCCTTGTATTTTTGTGAGTTTCGAGGAATGTTACTGAGAGGACGAATTTCTTTACCAGGTTCGGAAGTGAGGACGGACGTGGTCAATTTGATTTGTCGGGAATTTACAACTTAGTGTATGTTGTCCAAGTGTCATCGAATGGAAGTTTGTTGTCAGATAAAATGTTGTGCGAGTTCAAATGGGCATAAATGGTAAAGCAATGCACAGGTGCGTGACCGATGAAAAGTGTTGATGTTTTGATGTGAACACGATTGAAACCTGCCTGACAATTATTAGTGCAATCAATATGAACTGCAAAAAACACCTCGAGAAAATTAAAAAATAAACGTTCCCTCTTGCCTCAACTCGAGACTTGTAGATGCACAAGGAACAGAATTTCTCGATCTCCAGCAGATATTTTGGCATCCCTGTGTGTCAAGGATGGCTCGGGAACGAAACTAGATCACTCCTTCAATTGTGTGTAAACCAGTCTGGGCCTTGACGCTACCCCAAGTTGTACAACGTCGAAATTATTGAGGGGCCGACGTGTATACACACGCCTTTATACATTACGAACGTGAGATCGTCTGACTCCAACGTGGAGTAGGATTACACAGAAGATGAAGAAAGAGGGTGTGTGTACGAGAAGGCTGTCGATAGTGCCGATATGCATCGGGTAAGTCGAGGCACGCAATGAGACAGAGATGAGAGCTGAGGTGGTCTTTCGTGGACAAGATACAGTTCAAGTATGCAGGAATGTGAGGGGACCGCTTCTCGGGTGTGAAGATCAACAAGAGACTGGTTTGTGACAACCTTCGACGATTGATTAGTACAGAGTGGAAAAAAGGGCGTGTTGAGCCAGCTGTGGCTGTAAAAGGCAGCTGATTAAGTTTGGTCAAACTATATAATGTTATGGATAAGCTAAGCTATTAATTACTACGTGTTAGCTAAACATGGTAAAGATAAGATAAGATAAAGTAACATTCAGTAGCCTGGCTGTCCGCTCGCTACCGGCCTGTCTGGCTCACCCACCTCTCCCCCACCGCTGACATCCCTAAGTAGTAATCTTCTCACACGATTGTTTTGTAATAATATTTATTTTAAAAAGGAAGTTATCTTTGTCAACAAAATTCATTACAATTCAAAGTTATGTGACATGTAGACAACGCTTTCAACCTATAGTGAAAGACCGGCTCTGCTCATGCAACAACCTCACCCCCTCACCTTCATCCAGGACACGCGGGCCTTCACAAGGCCTCCTCAGGTGAGACGACCTTGCGAGCTGGATTAAGTCTGAGTTGGTGACATTGGGTAGTATGGGTAAGCTCACCTTTCTTCTCCAACACACAGGCTCTCTTCCCCTCTCCACTCTCTATCACACACTGTTTTTCTTGTTTCCCTCTACCAAGAGGTTTCACACATGGTGGTTCCACCCTTCTCTCATGTTCACAACAGTAATTACTATGTAGTGGTTAGTAGCTGTGTGATTTGGGCAAGGCCCTGAAGGGCGAATAATTGATTTCAAAAATAAAAACAACTAATAGTGAAAATGCTTAACATCCTCCCTCCTCCTGTCTTGCAATGGACAATACACTCTGCTACAAATTCTCTACTGCTCTAGACCCACACGCTCTGATGAGAACACATGATACACATTGAAAGTTATAAAATAGCTAGACATAGAGTAGCGAGAACGCGCGAGGACACCAAAGATCTTATCTAATCCTTAATGATCTTATTCCAACTGATTCGTAATGATATTTTGTTGATAACTTCCCTTTTTAAAATATATTATTACAAATCACAGTCGTGTGAAAGATTACCACTTTAGGGATGTCAGCGGTGGGGAGAGTAAGATGACTTGGCCTGTCTCAACAACAGGTTGTCATGCGTCATGAACCGCTTTCTTTTTTCTCCTTTCATCTTCACTCCATGAAGCGGGTCTCTCTGCGCTAAGAATCCAAACATCTTCACCACTTCACCATATAACATAAATTGGGTAACAAGGTATTAAGATCAGGGTATTCTATCACAAGTTGTAAGAGCATGTAGAAACAGCAGATAACGAAAAATTTTATCAAGTGAAATGAGAGGAAGTCACGGCGCTTGCGCTGCTATGTGTCGACGGGGAGCTGAGATGCTATTCGGGACCATAAGAACTATGTACCACACGGAGAGGAGACAAATCGTGCTACTCTTGCTGCTGTTGCAGTGGTGGTGGTGTGGAAATGCAGCCTGAGGTAGAAAGATAATCTGGTCAAAACAACAACTTTTTTAGATACAGAAATATTGTCTTTAAATACTGTAAGGACTGTGCTGTGCTGTGATCATGAGGATTGTACTTAATCATAATAAACGAGTGTGAGTATCATCCTGCACTGCCAACACGGTCACCTCTGATCCGGTCGGCTACTCTGATCCGTTACCGGCTCAACAGGTGGTGGTTCGTCGTACATACTGACAAAAACAAGGAGCCTGAGTGTGCGGAGTTCTTCTACGAGCTTGGCGAAATGAATGGAAATCTACACGCGCCTGGGAGAGCGATTTTGGTGAGTACTGGTATTGATTGCGGTTGCCGCCACCGCCGCCGCTACTGTCCCGCTATCCCTTCCTGTTTCTGTCACTGTCTGAACAAGCGCATACTTCGTTCATCGAGAAACACTTACCAACTGCAAGTTTTCGTTTGGGTGCCACTAACTATCCAGGGACACAAGACGAAGACGGTTTCACGTCGTCCTCCTCCGGATTTTCATAGACTCGTGCACGGGGGAGGAGATGTTCTCTCTCGATAAGACGGAACGTTATTGCGCTCGCCATGTTCGATGCGTTCCCGCGATGGGATGTTTATCTCCTTCCGCAAGGGTTCATGCCATGTCTGGCGACGCGAGCCGCACCTCCAATCCTGACATCGACACTGTAAGGATGGTCGGGCGTTGAGCATGAAACAGCCAGCTATCGCCTCTCCTGAATTAGAGCACTTATGATCTAGTTCTGTATATCTTTCATTTGCATTCCGGGCCGTATGCCCGTCCATTTCTTATACCAGTTTCATACCTCCCCGTCTTAATTGCCAGGTTTTCACCTCTCCGTCTATCATCTCGCCTTTATTGCCTGGCTTCATCTAACTTGACTTCTTTCAACCCTAATTCACCCTCTTTCTGCTTTAACTAGGTCTCTGCAAGTATTTAAAGGATACAATGCTTGTAGTAGACCAGCCAGTGAGCCACTAGAAGCAGAAATCAAACGGCATTTCTCTCTCTTTATCTTTCTTTTTGTGTGCTAAAGACTTCTTGACGACATCGAGCGCAAAGGTCAAACGGAACCAACAAGCAGCGATTTCCTTGAATTCAAGCACAATACGTTTACATTCGATCTAGTTATCTCGAAAGGGCGCGCTTTCTTCTCTTTCTCTTCTCTCTCACCATCCAAGGAATACTTTGCCTCGCACTCACTGCGGATTGGATCCGTACAATGCAAGGGAGATGGGGAGAAGGAGATAACTGAGACTTCGGTCTTGGGTTGTCATGGTTGAACTTGCGAATACGCCCTCGCTGATTCCGTTTGACCTTGCTTGTTGTTCGTCAGGAACTTGCTTAGCACACAGTGGAGAAGTGGAGAACAAAGGGCAAGTAGTTGAACGCAGGAAGGCAGGACGAACGAGAACAGGCGGACTCGGAGACAAAGGGTTTCGGGCCCAGAACTCGAGAATTCCTTACAGTATAGCATCGAGCTTCGCCTGTAAGAGGGTCAGGATTGTGAGCTTTCCAGTCGTGGTCGTGATGAGGGAACAGAGAACAGGAAGTTGGAGTGACGTGCCACGTACCAAGTGTGGCCACGCAAGAAATGAGTGGAAGTCGCAAAAATGACTGGCCTTTCGGAATGGCCTTTCATTTACGATCCCCTCGATGCTATTCTGGTTCTGGTTATCTCTCCGACTGTGACGATCTAGCTGAATACCAACTCAGA